>CAXKVX010000364.1:0-156872 GCA_964058865.1 Eleocharis quinqueflora
GCACTTAAAGGGCACATAACTAGAATGTAAAAAAAAATTTAAGCAAAGCATCGACCTTCCAACTTTACAAGAAAGAATGCAATAAAAAAATTTATAATAAAATATTGAATTTTTCAGTTATTCTAACAGCTTTATACAGTATTGCAGGTATATCAGCTAAAGAACGTTCCACTGAAATTAAGCAACAAGGCATCAATCACATTATATATGCTCTCTGAAAGAAATAATTTACAATTAAAATTGCAAATATTATTTATAATATTTCATAAATAATCAGAAAGAAATTTTAGTACTCCAACCTCACTTGAGGAGAAACAACACCTCACTCAATCTCCATCTCTCCATCTCAGAACAACTGAACAATAGACAGCAGCTAAACAACACAACATCAATCAGATCTAACAATAATAATAGCACATTCGTACCTTCTTAAGCGCTAATCTCTGAAGCTTAGGCACCTCATCCATGAGTCGGGCCTTGATGCGCCGGATCTCCGCATTTAATGCAACAGTAGTTGCTCTATTCTTCTCGTTAGCCGCCATTTCCGATTTCTACACCCGGAAACAAAAATCCCAAAAAATCAACCAAAATTCACAAAACCTGACAGTTTTAAGATCTGACAACACGGATCAAAACCTACCTCGAGAGCGGTCTCAATGTCGGACTCCACGGAAGAGAAGAGGCGCGCGAATTGGTCATCGCCGGAGACATTGTTGGCGTTGAGTTTCTCCACGTCATACTTGTCGTACTTCTTGCATATCGCATCGACACGCGTCAGTAGGTCGATCACGCTCATTGTTTCTTCTCGTTTCCTGTTACTTTTCGCTTTCCTCTGATCTCCCCTTCGTTTTTTTTCTCGTTTCCTGTCAGATTTCGTTCCGGTGTGGACCCGTATAAAATGTAGGTACAATTGGATACATTAACAGGATCCGTATCTGCTGCTCTTATGGGTAAAGAGCAGTGTCCTGCTCTTCTCTCATCTCATTCCTTGAAATTTAATCAACGTACCTCAAATTTTGGTTTTTATTTAATGCAAATTTGGTCTGCCCCTTCTTCATTTTTGCTCACGTGCATCATTCTGTTCTTCTCACGTGCAACTACTTTGGCGCGAATTAGAGATTGTGTCCCAAATTCCCACCAAATACTCTCTCTGTCTCTCTGATGAACTTCCCACCAAATTCTCTTCTTTCTCACGAAACTCTCCACAAATATTTTTCCTCTTAAGCTCTCAAAAATTCACATTCAAGATGGAATTTCTTAATGAAATAGAGTACGTTGATTCAACTCCTCATGTTGGAATGATCTTTGAAACTTTAGAAGAAGCATGGAATTTTTGGGTTGGCTATGGAGGATTAAAGGGTTTTCATGTTCGAAAGCATTCAAAAAATGTAAGCAAAAAAGGAGAAATTACATCAAGAGGTTTTGTTTGTGGAAATGAAGGTCATCGCACTACAGACAAGAGAAGTCGTGAAGTAAAAAATCCCCGAGCTGAGACCCGAACAGATTGCCCGGTTGGCATTTTTCTTAGCTTGTGTAGACAAACCAACAAATACATAATATACGGATTTTGTGGTGATCATAACCATCCTATGCACCAACCTGAAGCTGTTGGTTTAATGCCATCACAACGTAAAGTTTCAGAACCTCATGGTGTGATTATCGATCTAGCTGATGACTCGGGGATTCGACCAAAAGAAGCATACGAGTTGATGGGGAGAGAAGTCGGTGGCTCATTGAACCTTCCTTTTTCTAAAAGAGATCATCTAAATTATCTAAGAGATAAGCGTAGAAGAAATTTGGTTTGTGGTGAAGCTGAAAGCATGATGCGGTATTTCTCTAACCAAACTTCAGAAAATTGGTCCTTTAAACATACTGAAAAATTAGACAATAATGGACAAATTACAAATGTATTTTGGGCTGATGCAAAGATGTTGATTGATTATGTCCAATTTGGTGATGTGATTACATTTGACACGACATATAACACAAACAAGCAATTTAGACCTTTAGGTGTATTCGTCGAGTTTAATCATTTTAGAGAGATCGTAGTATTTGGAGCCACCCTTTTGTATGATGAATCTGTCGATTCATTTAAATGGTTGTTTCAAACATTCTTAGAAACTCACAATGGGAAGTATCCAAAAACCATTTTTACTGATCAAGACCAAGCAATGGCTACAACACTTAAAGAGGTATTACCGAACACGTATCATGGATTGTGCACTTGGCACATATGTCAGAATGCGATTAAGAACCTGACAAAGAAGAAGAAAAATGAGCCTAACCCGACTTTACAAGGGAAGGAAATTCTCAAGGCCTTCAAAGCGTGCATGTATGACTATGAAAATGAAAATGAATTTGAAGCTGCTTTTAGCTCTTTGCTAAGTAAGGTGCGAGGAAGGAGTGAGGCCAGTGAAAATGAGGTGATAAGCAATATTGATTGCAAGGAACATAATGAAGAAAATGTCAGGAGAAATAGAGGTACTAGAGAGAGTTGGTTGAATTTTATTTTCTGTGTAAAAGAGAAATGGGCTGAATGTTATATGAAGAATGTACATACATTAGGCATGCGGAGCACACAACTTAGTGAAAGCTTCAACAAGGATTTAAAAAGCTGTCTAAAATGGAATATGGACATAATCAGTTTTTTTAAACACTTTGAGAGAGTTCTTTTGCAAAAGCGTGACAAAGAGAGAGTATCAGAATATGAAATGCGATAGAAATTACCAAGAGTAAAGGTAGATGTTCCAATACTTCAGCAAGCTGCTGTGATATATACGCCAAAGATTTTTGAGATGTTTCAAGAAGAATGGGAGGTCTCTATAGGGGCTGTTATACGGTCCAGCAATGTGGGCCAGTTAACAACAGAGTTTAGTGTTGGAGTTAGTAAGTTGGATAGTAGTTCTGATTTGAATAAGTGTTTTCAAGTTATTGCCAATCCCACCGATCACATGGTATCATGTAACTGCAACAAGTTTAAGAGATTAGGAATTTTATGTGGTCATGCTTTGAAGGTGCTCGATGTAATGAATTTTAAGTTCTTACCAGAAAATTATATCTTAAAAAGATGGACTCGAGAAGCAAGGAGTGGCACAGTCGAAGATCCTAATGGAAAGACCATACATGAAAATCCTAAGCTAGATGCTACACGTCGTTATCAAGCTCTCTCTCGAAAACTTCTCAATTTGGCTGCTAAAGCATCTGATTTTGAAGAGGTCACTAAATTTGTTGATGCTGCAACCGATGTACTTTGTAAGAAAGTTGATGAACAAATTCAAAACCTTTCTACTGACTTGGTTGAACAAAGTTCAATTACATTCAAGAAGAGGAATGGTAGGAAGGGTGGAAAACGCTTAACAAGCTGGGTTGAACCAAAGCGACAAAAAGCTAAAGTAAATGAAAAGAAGCTCTTTGATTTTCAATTACATGAGCATCTGATTTACAATTACATTCTAAAGTAAACGCTTAACATGGCATTCTTTTTCATTTTCAGAAAGATGATGCCCCTAATGCACTTATGCTGTCACAAGAACTTCAAGCTGATACCCCTAGTTACATGGATTTGCTGATGGTAATAAAATTTTAACTTACCTAATTATAGCAATTTATTCTTTATTGTCAGACATTTTGTCCAATATATGTTTAGGGCGAATTTAGTGACGCTTTACAGCCTTCTTCACACATTTTGGAAAATGCATCGAATGATCAAGAGCGACATGCCAACTTCAACGATGATTTCACTTCTTTATGTGATGATATTGAGATCAGCAAACCAATAGATTTGAAAAGCTTCGAAGATTTGTGATGAATACCACTTCTTTATGTGATGTTATTAATTTTGTAATACTGTCTATGCTCCAAGTTCCATTGTAAGATGCAAGGATTAATTTTCCTGTTAGCTTGGCATGCAACAACCCAGGATATGGGCAATGTACTAATGTACCAGTTCATACCAGATAGGCAAAAATTTATTTCAAAGTGTTTTTTTATTTTCATTTACTTTATTGCTTTTAATGTTTATTTTGGAATCCACCGATGTTTATGTTTATTTGCTTAGTATCCGTTATGTTTGCACTTATTTCTTTGCTAACTTTTATTTCCTTTATTTGCTTATCTGTTGCTTTTGACGTACAGGAATACAAGATAAACATAAATTTCAAAGTGTTTTTTAAATTTTTATTTGCTTTGTCGATTTTAATTCTCGTATCGTTTTTAATAACTTGATTCTGGTATAAGAGTCTACGAGTGAGTTGTTAGAGTTGTTTAATTGATTCAAATTTATTCCTATGGGCTTTTTATGGATTCAATTTGAGAAACGGGCAAAAGGGGCAGACCGATTTTGCATTTAAAAAAAACAAAATTTGAGGTACGTTGATTAAATTTCAAGGGATGAGATGAGAGAAGAGCAGGACCCTGCTCTTTACCCATAAGAGCAGGAGATACGGATCCACATTAACATGAAGAATTAAGAGAGAATGAGAGGAGACTTGAGAGAGAGAGAGACAGTCTGTTACTTTGTTTGAACAGGCTGGATTAGGTACAATAATGTCACAAAACTCTTTTCAGATTTCATTTGTGAGCTGAAGTGCACAAAATTAGAGATAAATTTGCAGGGCATTAATCTGATTTTAATAGCAAATGTCTCTTTAACTTGTGTTTTGCATTCTAGTACATCCATCAAGGATGATATATTTAATTTTTATACAACATGTTTTTAAGAAGAGTCAAAATTAATTTCATTATAAATAATTTAAAATTTAATGACTCAAAATCACAAAATATGTACTTTGCAAAATATAATAATCGTGCTCTTTTAAAAATAATATTTAAATAAAAATAAAATTTGTACATTTTAACAATAGGTATTTGAAAAAGTAATTAATCCAGAAAGTAATGAGACCACTTATATTAACAAATAAATAGGAAAATTTCTAGGTATATCAAAGATAAATACACTAGGTACTATGAATATCGTTAGATACATCAACATTTGCGCTACATATCAAGATCAAACGGTCAGGAGTGACTGAAAATATTCAGTGTATTTATTTTTAATGTACCCAATTTTTTTCTCAAATAAATAAATATTTTACATTTTTCTATTATTTACATACTTCATGTATTAGAGGTCATGGGTTCACACAAACGAGGATACAACACCTAAAAGAATTGGGTGTTAGACTTACCTTTAAATATAAAGAGGACCTTTGTCCAAAAAAAATATGTCATGTGTTAGATTCAAGTCTAAATTTTAATTGATCATTCATCATAGAATTAAAATTAAAAAAATTGTTTGAAGAAAACCTAAATATTTTCAAATTAACTAAAATTTAATATACATCGTATTTACGTAATTATGAACACATCTATAATTTAATGCATGTCATATTTAAGTGTATTTTCTTAAAGATGTATAGTTTATATTTACGATAAAAGTCTGATTTGTGATATATATACACTCAATAATGTTAATGTTGTTTTGTTGTTTAGATAAAAATGAAGATCAAAACCTTTCGATTTTAAATAAAAAAAATTCTTGTCAATTTAGATTTTTTTATTCGTTGTCCGTAGGCTTATAACACACCCACAAACAAAATAAAAATTCAATTTGAAAAATTCCCCGTTAAAGTAGCATCACTGAAACTTGAATCTCAAATCTCTCTCATGAAAATCTTGCGTCTTATCACTGTATTAGGTAGAGCTCCGCGTCAAATTTAGAATATACGACCCCTCACTTGAAAAACATTGAACTTACGCACCATATCAAAAGCTAATTCTCAAACACTCTATTTTATTATCTTATAATAAGGGGTTAAGTTCAATTACAGTTTTTGAACACAATCAAAATTTGTATTTCATATTTGATGCTTTAACGAGCCGATTTTTGTCAACATAGGATTTACTGATTTACATAATTAGCTGCCATACTTTTTAGATGAGAAGAGTAACATATAGGAATGGCAATGGGCCTAGCTTGCAGGCACAGTATTAAGCCCAAACCTAATCCGTTATCCTAAAAGATATACCTACCCGTCTGGGACCAAAATTCAACGCCTGTCTGTCCAACGGGCCAGACTCTTAAGCCCGAGCCTGCCTGCACCAGCCTGATTGCGCCTGTGGGCTGTCTTACCTGCCCCGGCCCGAAAGGCCCGATATACAATTGAGCTTTCAGCAAATGTATTAAAACAATCAACATTCAGCAATCAACTAACGAATATGATTTTTTTTCAGCAATCAGCCATGTATTCAACAATCAGTATTCATTCAGCAATCATTCAGCAAAATAAATGGATACAATTCAAATTTAAGAACAACTAAGCATAATCAAAGACAAAACAACATAGTTCAGAAAATACAAATGTGCATTAATTCAACACAAAATATGATTAGACAACATAGTTCAAAGAAGCATCCAGTTTGCTAAAAAAACATCAAAACAACTAAACATGATCTCTGACCAGCTGAACAGCAACAATCTTTCACCTACAAATTAACAACTATGAAGCTATTCATCAAAATCCAACAGAAAGTCATAAGTTCAATTTCAGTTACAACAGAAGTTACTAAAATCCATATCCATCACTAAAACAGAATGTTCAAACATAGCAATCATATCTTCCACTAAAATCCAACAAAATGTTCAAACTCCAATAGAAGCTATTCATCAACCTAACAATAAAGAATTACAAAATTATGCATCTTCTCATTATAATTTCAAAAGTTACTAAAACAAAGAAGGTTATTTTTTAGTTACCTCAATGTCATCCTCAATGAGCATGTCATTTGGCTGATATTCATTGTCATCTTCATCATCTTCATATGTTTTAAACACATTGCGTTTTCCCAATTCTGCAAATGAAACAATTAATAGTTAATAAAGAAACTAACTGCATATTTAATTAGAAAAAAAATGATACAATAGATTGTACCTTCAAATTCAACCCTTAACCAATTTTGAGTACATGTTAGAGCTTCAACTAACTCTGATTTAAGTTTATTTCTTTGTGGGATAATAATTCGTCCGCCCATGCTAAAAGCTGATTCGGAGGCAACAGTTGAAACTGGTATTGAAAAAATATCTCGAGCAATTTTTTGCAAAGTGGGAAATTTGGGTCCATTACTCATCCACCAAGTGAGTACGTCGAAGTTTGGTATTTTTGGAACCAAATCTTCTTCTAAGTAATGATCCAATTCCGTAGTTATATCAATTCTCCTTTTCTTTCTTCTTAGAGAAAACAATTCAAAATCCTTCGGTGCATCGCCACTACATGCACCTTCTCCACTATTTGGTTCCTCAATCTGTTTCTTTGAGGCTCTTTTTTGATATTCTCGAAATAGTTGACGGCACACATCAACATTTTTTCTAACTTCACAGTCATGATCATCACCATAAATTTTTTCATAGTAATAAACTATGAGTTCCATCTTAAACCTTGGATCTAAGAGAATAGCAATGCCCATGATACTATGAATTTTTCTCCAATATTTTTCATATTTACCCATCATTTTATATGCCATTTGTGAAACCATTGGATCAGAATCTAAAAGCCAATCTGTTAGAGCCAATTTTATCTCACAAATATTTGCAAAGTAATGATTAGCTGTTGGGTATTTTTGTCCAGAAAATAATTCTGTTGTTGTGTAAAAAATCTTAAGCTTATCACATATGATCTTGGCTTTCTCCCAATCTGTTTCGGATGGCAACTGTTTGTATTGCGCATCACGTAATTTCAAACGAGGGAAAACATCCTTATATATTAGAGCTGTTTCTAACATAGTGTAGGTTGAATTCCATCTTGTTTTGACATTGTAACACAATATTTTTGTACTACTAATGCGTAATTGCCTAACTGCCTCTTCAAACTTCTCAATTTTTTTGGGAGTACTAGACCAATACACACAACTTTCACGATTTTTTTCCAAACTAGAAGCTATTACATCTAACCCATCCTTCACAATTAAATTCAAGATATGCGCACAACAACGCATGTGTAAAATCTCACCACCCAACAAGAGTTCACTGTTTTCTAATTTTTTTTACCAATGTTTCAACAACACCATCATTGACACTACAATTATCCACCGTAACTGTGGATAATTTTAAATCCAAATTCCAATCTAACAATACCTTCATTAAGTATTCCACAAGAACTTCAATCGTATGTGGAGATGGTACATTTTGAAACCTACAATAGCAACCAGCAGACACTTCAAAAGTAATACAACAGAAAGTCTAAATGTACTAGAAAGAAAATGGGCAGATCTGAATGTATATCTAAATTGAAAATGTAAAATGAACCAGAAAGAAAATGGGCAGATCTGAATGTACCTCAACAAGAGTTGTTGGAGACCCCATGATTGATCCACAAAATGTGCAGTAACTGCCATATATGACTTCTTTTGGTTGTCGGCAGTCCACATATCGATAGTTATTGCCACCCTACCTTCATTTTTCTCTAATAACTCTATAGTCTTCTTCATTTGACTCTTATAGAGTTTAAAAACATCAGCTCTCACTGTGTTTCTAGTTGGCACTACGAACAACGATTGCATACTATTGCAAAAGACCCTAAACCCTATCTGGTCAACAATAGACAACAAATGCTCATGTAAAACAATCATCCTCACTAAATCAGTCCCACACACTACTTGATCAAATGTATAATTTGTTATGACAATTTTTCCCTCAAGTCTTTTGGCAAGTAGTAATTTTTGTAAAGCTCCTGGATTTGAGTGCTTACATTTTCTTATACATTTTTCTACGTGAGAGCTCAAGTGTCGTGTACCGCTGTTGGTCCCTCCTGCAAGTTTACTCTTGCAATAGTTGCACACAACCACGAGTTTACCATCAATTTTCTGCCTTTTCATATGTTCCCATACCTAAGACCTTAGTTTTGTTGTATCCAAATCAAGACTGACCTCTTTCGAAGTTTCAGGGGTGCCCTCTCTCGGTGTAGCCGGGGTGCCCTCCCTCGGTGTTGCCGGGGTGACTTCAATCGGTGTTATTGGAGTACCCTCTCTTAATGGTCGATTTTCTTGTTGGGTCGCCATTTGCCTATTAGATTGGAAAATAATATTACAATTTCGACAAACCGATGCCACAGTCAAGAAACAACTCAAATTAATATAATCCCACAAGACCATAGTCACAGACCATAGTCAGTTCAGTACCAGAATATTGATATAACCCTACACCTTACACATTTATCTAACCTCACAGAACATAGTCAGTTCAGTGCCACAGTCAATTTTATCTAACCCCACAACATTAAAATATCAGTAGCTAAGTAATAACATTAATAATACCAGTAAACCACAACCAAATAATTTGACCAACAATATACCAACAATAATTTTACCTGCTAAATAATATACTAGTTGTAGTATTGAAATCCAATGAGGCAGTGACTAACTGGCAGTGAGAAGTGAGTACAGAGAGTCAGACAGTCAGAGATGGAGTCTTACCTGTGAGAAAAAAAAACAAAAAGAAACATGAATTCATATCTGGTGTAGAAATCAAAATCAAATCATAATAAAAAACAGAGATGGAGATGACAGGTTTATGAAGTTAAACAGACGACTCAGAAAGACTTAAACAGAAAGAGTTGAATATTTATCCTTAAGTTAAATAAGAAAACAAGTTAAATATTATACCAGTTAAAGCACCACCCAAGACAGATTGAAGCCGCAGCTGCTGTATAGACGACAAGTTTTGCGGTTGAGTTGTGACCTGTGAACAAAAACAAACAAAAAAGACGTGAATTCAGAACCAATGAGTTAAACATAAAATTAAATAAGAAAATGTATAATAAAGGGACTCGAGAATCACTTCAGTACTCGAGATGGAGACGACAGAAAATGGAGATCGAAAATAAAAAAAGACATGACTTCAAAACCAATGAGAAAATGTATAAGAAAACATAAAATCAAATAAGAAAGTGAAAATCAGTTCAGTACCTGACTGCCTGTGCCTGACTCGAGTAGTGCCTGAATCAGTGCTTGTTTGATGCACCCTTTCTCACTGGCCCCTGTGGAGTGTGGACTGTGGAAACTCGAGATGGAGACGACAGAAAATGGAGATCGACGGCTGAGGCCTAAGAGAGAGAGAGACTCGAGAGAGCTGAGGCCTGAGAGAGAGATCGACGGCTGAGGCCTGAGAGAGAGAGATCGGTTTCTAGGGTTAGACGATTGAGAGAGAGAGAGATCGATTTTTTTCTCGATTTCTAGGGTTAGGACTTAGACAGGCGATTGAGAGAGAGAGAGATCTGCTGAGAGAGTTGAGAGAGAGCGCGGTTGAGAGTTGAGAGAGAGAGCGATATTTTCTAGGGTTAAGTATATATATGTTAGACGCAGAATGTTTTCTAGGGTTAACTGGGTTAAGCGATATTTTCTACTCTTAACAGATCACATATTCACAGCCCACAAAACATGACCCAATAGTATTAATATTATCAGCCCACATGATGCCTTATGGGCCTACTCTCAAGCCCATGCCTTACCTGGCATGGCCAGGTGCCTGACCTGATATGGCCCGTCGTAACTTTGGGCCAGCCAGGCAAAATTTCGGGCCGGGTGGGTTTCATCGGGCCACTGGGCTTTGTTGCCATCCTTAGTAACATATCGATTCTACTAAAGACCTTTTGAGGTGCAGCATCTGGCGCAGTTTTGTTTCTTTTTTGTTTATTGAAAATTCTTTTTTGGTTGGAAAGCTAAAGAAAACCACAGATACATAAATTAATAGCGACATATAGCGCAAAACTGGCTACTGTTATAATTAGATCTGTCTAACGTGCGTAACGATTACGAAAAATGATAGTTTTGTTAACCATTTATTTAATGAACGATTAAGAAATTTTGTTTCGTTAATTGTTTCGTTAAAAAAAACGATCGAAACGAAACAGAACGATCAAACTAATTCTCTTCGCGCTTCATCCATCTCCTCTCTCATCACACTAAAGCAAACCAGGAACTGGTGGTGAATGATTCTAATCATACACCAGAACCAAATCATTCATCTCCTCATTCGAGCAATCATTCATCTCATCTCTTATCACATTCTCTCAGCATAGTGTTTTTCTCTGAAATCAAAACAATTCTAACAATACACAGTCACAAACGAAACTACGAAACAAACGATCACAAAACAATACGTTTTCGTTAACCGTTACGTTATTTAAACAGTGCAAGGACACTTTAATCCTGGTCTTAAGAACAGTTAAAAACAGCGACTTCTTCCACACAAAAAAATCAACTTTTCGAGTTATAAAAAAAGTTATTTAGCCCAATTAAGCTAAACAAATCGACCAGTCAGAGATTTCTTCCTAGTGTGTTTTTTTGGAAAAAGACATGTTCTCTCTCTCTCTCTCTCTCTCTGCCTTGAATGATCACTCTCCATCGATCTCTAATCTCTCTCTCATAACAAAAAAAAAGTAATAAAAATAACTATTTCTGGACTTTGACAACATATGATCAGTTCTCCCATGCTACATTTCTTTTCTATGGATATCTCAGATTCTCAGTATTCGACAAGATTTTATGTTAGAATTGACCAAACTTAGATTTAAAATGGCTTCCAGCCACCAAAGGATAAATTTCTGATGAACCCAAATTAATGGCAATTGTCTACATCACAAGTTCAAAAGAAATTAGAGAAATGCTAATCATGTTATAGAAGCCATGCTGCTAACTTGATTTTCAAAAAAGTTCAATCAGATGATTGAAGGATTGTCAAAATATCTTTTTCTTTGCATGAATATTTAGATTTTTGCTCAATAAATTGAAATTTAAGTTGCTTAATAAATTCTTCATATCAAAATTTTATAGGAAATCAAATTTCGCGATTTTTAGAGTTTTCTTGCTATTTTTTAAATATTTCTTAAAAAAAGTTCAGAAATGGCACTTTTGTTGTATAAAATCTGGGCTGTTTTTAAAAAATATTTAAAAATAGCAAGAAAGCTCTAAAAATCACAAAATTTGATTTCCTACGATATTTTGATATGAAGAATTTATTAAGCAACTTAAATCTCAATTTATTGAGTTATACATATATACATAGTACGAAATGAGATGTACTATACATATTATTTTAGCCTTGCTCTTTTCTCATGCAAATTAGTTTGTCAACATACAATATTTTTCATGTGAAAATTTTATTTAAAAAATTTCGGTTTACTTATTTCAACTGTGTAGATGTGTGTAGATAAAAAGCAGACAAATTGTCCTTTTAACTTTCAAGTGTCAATCGTTTTTTATTTTCTTTTTTCCATAAAATCTAACAAATGTTGATCGAAATTTATGACCATCTGCAACTTAAATTTTGCTAATTTATGAAACCAAATAGCACAAAATCAAAATTATTTTTTAGAGTAAAACCACGGTACTCTTAGGAGCAACTTTTTTTTATTTGGTAGTTATGAAAATGATAGTGATAAAAGTAATCAAGGGGTACAAGTTTTTCAATCGAATGGTTAGAACGGTAGATTTTCTATTATGCGGCAGTTTTTTTCACTGCACGGTAGATTTTCTACCGAGCCACTTTTTATTTTTAAAACTCATGAACGGAAATGGTTCTACAGCGTGGGAAGAGATTTAAAATTTTTTGCATGTCAGACTACGTCTGAAAACATATTTACAGACCAAAGTTATTGATCCATTCTCTATGCAGTTCCCAAATTGAATTGAAAAGCATCACAGCCTTAGTCAAGATGCGACTCGCTACAAATTGAGATACAGATAGACCGTTCAAAAGAATTTCCAGTCTCAAATAAAAAGTCTAAAAGCAAAATAAATTCAAGAGAGAATCGGAGAAAAGAGAGTGAGGAGAGAGATAAAGATGCAAGGAAAATAACTCAAAGACCTTAGACCTCATTAATTCAAAAAATATATTTATGAGAAAAATGAAGGTCAAGCTTTAAAATTTTTAATGAATTCAAATATTATACACTAGATGCGAGGTCTTCTGTATCATTTGTGTAAGAGTAAAGTTTACACAAATTAAAGTTGATTTGTGCTTGAGCTCACAAATAGATTTTGTGAGTTTAATTAATTCAAAACTTATATTATATTGGTTTTGAATGACGAATTTAAATCATTAAAACCGGATTATTTCATGTTTGATATATATACATACATTCCTAATTAAAATATTTCATATTAATTAGTTTAAATTTAGAGTGGTAAAAGAAATTAACCATTACATTCGTCTCTTTCAGCTATTTTGACATTTTTTGAGGTTGAAATCACAAATATCCCTATGGAGGTTCAGCTTAACTTAGCTTTGAAAATAAAAAAATAAAAAAAGCTTACTTAGCTTTGTACGGTATACACCCTTTTATGAAAAAAAGAAAAGAAAAGGAAAACGACTAAGCAACAAAATAAACGATATTTTGGCAAATAATGGTCTTGTTTTCCTTTTTTGTCATTTGGTAAATTACTGCAAATTTAACAAATGATTTAGCGGATTGATATATAGTCGATTTACAATATTAATTGTTTTTTTAAAAAAAATACAATATTAATTGTTTTTTTTAAAAAAATACAATATTAATTGTTGTTTTTATCTTTTGTTTGTGATTTAAAATTTTTGACTATTAAGTATATATGAGTTTTCTATTGGGAAATATATAGTGTTTAGCCACTTGTCAAATCATTTGTTGAGGTTTTTATTTATCAGCTCGAAAAACGTATAATGGTCAAACTAAAATTTTAATTTGTTTTTTTTAACATTTGTGTATATTTTTATATAAATTGATTAAACGTTAATAGTTGACAATAATATATTTTTAGTTGGCAATGAAAAAGTATACTCGAAGATGTATTTGTTTTGAGGTCTTGTTGTATTGAACTTTTCAAGCACTAATTTTACTTTGAGATTGAAAACTGTAGTATTTTAGATTCATATACAATTTAACTTATTTACAGATGTTATATACATGCATATAAAATTACAAAGTTTTTATGTTCAAATTATTAAAATCGAATTATTTCAAGAGTATATATACATCCAAGTTATAAATTTAACATTAATTTACTATCAATAAAATTTAACATTAATTTAATGTAAGGTCAAATGGTACCCAAAAAAAATTCAACCATTAGATTTGTCACTTTCAGCTCATTTGACATTTTTAAGGTCAAATTCACAAAGATCCCTATTGAGCTTTAGCTTACATTAGATTTGTACAGTATACACCCTTCTAGAAAAAATACGACTAAGCAACAATTAAACGATTGTTGAAGATAATTGTTTTTTTATGATTTGGTAAACCATTGCAAACTTTACAAATGATTTAGCGGATTGATAGTCAATTTAACAATAATTGTTGGTTATATTGAGAGAGTAAGACTATTGTGTTTTGTCAAGCACAGAGTCTTTCATGTTTGGACGTCAAATTTTACAAAGAAACTACTAAAATTTCGATTTATCATACTCAATAATTTTTTATATCAAAATTTCCTTCGATATAATTTTTTTTCCATTATTATAATGTTTTAAGTGTGTTTTTCAAATTTTTAAATATGTTCGCAAAATAGTAATATTATATGGCCCCACTAACTTATATATATGAGCATGGCTAAAATAATATGCATAGTACACCCCATTTTGTACTATGCATATAGATATAGGTCATTAAATTGAGATTTAAGTTGCTCAATAAATTCTTCATATGAAAATATTGTAGGAAATTAAATTTCGTGATTTTTAGCCATGCTATATATATATATATATATATATGCATAGTTAGTGAGCATTCGTGTTATTCATTTTTTCTTCTTTGGATTGCGTTAATTAACACAATTTAAGTTGTCCAATAAATTCTTCATATTGAAATCTAGTAGGAAACCAAATTTCGTGATTTTCAGAGTTTTTTAGCTATTTTTTAAAAACATCCATGTTTAATATTAAAAAATGACCTCTTCATGACTGTTTTTAAAGAATATTTAAAAAATAGTTAGAAAGCTCTAAAAATCATGAAATTTGATTTCCTACTAGATTTCAATATGGAGAATTTTTTGGAGTACTTAAATTGGTGTTCATTAAAGCAGTACAACTAAGAAAAAATGCATAGCACAAATGCTCACTAACTATACATATCACCGTAGCTGTATTATGTATATATATATATAAGCAAGACTATTATAATATGCATATGACACCCCATTCTGTCCTATGCATATATAATTAGCTCAATAATTAGAGATTTAAGTTGCTCAAGAAATTTTTCATATCATAATATTGTAATAAATCAAATTTCGTGATTTTAGAGCTTTCTTGCTATTTTTTATTTAAAAAATTGGGTTGTTTTAAAAAATGTCATTTTATGGACTACAATGCCAAAAAATATTTAAAAAATAGTAAGAAAACTCTAAAAATTACGAAATTTGATTTCTTACAATATTTTGATATGAAAAAATTATCGAGCAACTTATATCTCAATTTATTGAGAGTGCGTTTGGATGAATTGATGGAATAGTGAGTTTAGTGACTAATTCAACAATTTGGAATAGCTAGAAATCCAACAATTGGTTGGATTAGTAGAATAGCAATGTTAGCTCACTAACTCAATGGAAAAATAGCTACTTTTTCATTTAAATATGAAATAACACTCTAGAATAGTTACTAATTCAAGATAGTGTTATTCTAGCACCATCCAAATACAGAGCTAATTATATATGCATAGGACATAAGGATGTTCTATGCATATTATTATAGTCTTGCTTTATATATATATTATTATTTTTTATTTTAGACTATTAAGTACGAGCTTTCTGTTAGGTAATATATAGCACTCGGCATCCATTCATTTTTTTCACTTCTTTTTTCAGCTATAACTAATATATCTATAAACAAAAAACATATAATTGTCAAAACTACCAGATTGAATTTATTTTAACTATTTATGCATATTTGTATATAAAACGGTTAGACTTTAATAGTTGATAATTATATGTATTTTTAGTTGACAAATAAAAATTAGACACCAATATGTAGTTTTCCTATTTGTTTTCAGATCTTGCAGTATTAAACTTTTCAAGTACTAATTTGCTTTGAGATTAAAAATTATAGTATTTTTTAGATTATTGTACAATTAATTTATATAACATTTGTAAAGTTTGAAATATAGAATTCATGTTATCTTATCTTAGGTCATGTTTGGTTGTGGAGTAATATTAATCCGGATTAAATTACTTACTCCAAGTTAAGATGTAGTAAGTTAATCATGTTTGGTGGATTAAGCTAATCCACCTAAAGAGGTGGAGTAACTTACTTCGAATTAATTTAAATCTTACTTCGCTTAATCCACCTAAAGAGGTGGAGTAACTTACTTCGAATTAATTTAAATCTTACTTCAACTTACTCTATCAATTTTACTTCACGTTTGGTGAATTAAGTGTGGAGTAAGAGAGTTAATCCATCTCTTACTCCACAATCAAATATTACCTTAGAGATGTACTATTCATAATTTGGACAATTCAATACAAAAAATAATTTTATGAAAAAAAATATATCATCATGACTTTTCAATACGGAAAATTATCACGTGCACGTGCTTGTATTGTTCTTCTATATTTTATTTATTTTTTCCTCTTTTCTATTGTACTTTTCTTTTTTTCTTGTAATTATTTTATTTGCTTAATGAAAATCATGGTGGACATTTTTTTTCTGCTACTTAAAAAAAGATTTATTTTTCCACACTGAATTGATAACGCCAGCTAAATGACTGTCTCTGTTAAAAAAAATTATTAATGGAAGATAAAGTGTATGCTATTTTTATTTTGTATCACTCAATATCAATCATGCAATTGCTGATGCTTTGAAGCTCGGCCATCTGATCAAGATCCTACGACGATAATCTCATCACAATCCAATCAACTTTTTGCAAACCATCTAGAAAGCAAAAAAGAACAGAAAAGTGCATACTCTCAACACAGTACAAGTGTAACAAAACATGTATACAGTATACTATACATATACATCCATGCAAAATTACGAAAATAGAGCTTACTACAATCCAGTACAATTACAAAAGTGTAAGAAAGAAGATTAAAACACAAAATGGTCAAAATAAGGCTGCTTGGTACCTGACCTTGCTATAAAAAAACGACTATCTCTATTCAGATCTCTTTTGTCTTTTGTCTTTTGTCTCATCTCCACCTTTTCACCTTCTTTTCCTCTCTGCTTCAACCTCCTTCTCCCCTCTTTCTCTTTCTCTCTTCTTTGTTTCTTTCTTCCGTGAGCCTTATTCTCTCCCTTTCGCTCTCACTGTCTGATCTGTTCTTCAGCATTTTACCTTGTTATACCTTTTGACTATTCTATTTTTCTAATGGGGAGAGCACCGTGCTGTGACAGAGCCACTGTCAAGCGGGGCCCATGGTCCCCTGATGAAGATGAAGTTCTCAGACGTTATATAGAGAAAAATGGCACTGGTGGAAACTGGATTGCTCTTCCTCACAAAGCTGGTATGAATTTTAATTTTCTTCGTACGAATTAATGTATTTATTCACCTCTTTTTGTATATATTTCTTGAAATTTTGTATATTAGAGTGTTTCTCGCGTGGCATCAAAATAACAAGAGATTAGTGAGGAGACAATCAGACAATATATGTTGTATATTATGACTCATTGATACATCTTGAATACTGTTATGCTAAACCTTATTTTGTAATATTGTTAATTATTTCAGGATTGAATCGGTGTGGCAAGAGTTGTCGTCTGAGGTGGTTGAATTATCTCAGACCAGATATCAAGCATGGAGGATTTACAGAACATGATGATCAAATTATTATTTCTCTTTACGACCAAATTGGAAGCAAGTAAGCATACTGTTTTATATTACTTGATATTTTTTTCATATTATCTAATTTGCGTGTAGTTTGTTTAATGAGCATAATAAAGTCGAAACCGATTGATGTAAGTAGTTAGGAGGGTTATCATATATTAAAAATTAGCACAATATATGAAAGATACCTTAACATTAGTAATTATTTAGAAATTCATCTGTTAAACTATTCATGACACCTTAACAAAAAGTTCTTATAAATTTCCCTGGACAAATTATTGAATATATCAAACAAATGCTTTACAACTCAACACTTTAATTTTGGAACAGATATGGGTGGCCCCTGGATACTAATTTAATGTTAATCTTTGAAAATGCATATCATTATGCATGTGCTTTATTTTTAATCTATTACATATTAATTTGTAGGTGGTCTATAATTGCTTCAAAGATGCCTGGCAGAACAGATAATGACATAAAAAATTACTGGAACACCAAGTTAAAGAAAAAATATATGACCCAAAAACTGTCAAACATCCTATCGGCTCCTCCGGCACTGATGATTGCACCACAACCGACACCGACTTTTCTTTCTGGTGTAAATCAAGGAGAACTAGCAAACACAGACTTTACACTACACCAAGAGGAGCAAAAGCCATATGTGCATGAGCAAATTGCGCCGAAATGTATTGTCAGTGCAATTGAAACAGCTGAAAATTTGACAGTTTCGGCATCTGACGAGGTTTCATCAGCAGCTTCTTCCTCGGTCACAGTAGAAAACTACAACTGTATCAACTGGTCTAGTACTGGGAATTTGCAGAGTGATGGATTTTTCTTATCGGATCAGCTTGAATTTGGTGCTACTTATGCTGATAATTACCTCTTGAATTTGACAAATATGGCTGATTTTTGGGTTAACTTTGAGGTTAAGTCAGAAGGATTCTTCAATAGTTTGGCACCTCTGTACTAGTTAGGATCAGGATGAAGCTATTACTACAAGTAAATTTTATTAGTGCAAATTGTTGAATTAGATGGCCTCTAATTTATCACATTTTGAATTGGTCATGTTAGATATTTTGAAATTCTATGCAATGAAGTCAGACCTCGTGCTCTTGTTGTAATAGTACTAAATTTCTTGTGATTTCTGTAGACTTTATTATTGTACTAGGAAACTAAATATGTTAACGAAGATCTAATTGATGACCATTTATGCATAAAGTATTATAGAATCTTTTTTTTAGCAGAAGTGTTATAGAATCTTATCTTGCTTAACATGCATGTTTATTTTGTGCAAGCAATACCACTAGAAAAGTGTATCATTAAAAAAGGTAAAGAGTGTATAAGCAAGGAAAAAAACATAACAGCAACAGAACAACAATAACAAAGTTTGGGGTAAAAATGAAAAGATTCAGACACAATTAAAGAAATAGCTGAATTTCATTTTTCTAATGTTATATTCCATGGCAGCAGAATGAGAATAACTAAAAAAATGGGTCAAAATTTATTATGGGTTACTTTTTTAAGAAGTTTTTTTTTTCAAATACAGCCCAATAAATTAGATTTTGTAACCGAAGAAATGCACCGCCAAACAATTTTAATACTGAAAACAAAAAGGAGAGACTGTGCATGAAGGGATACAATAATTAATTAAAATTGACAAAGTAAGGCTGTTTCTTTCCCAATTATATGCAATTAGACTTGGACAATGGAAAACACATGACATGATCTAATTTAATTTAATTTAATATAAGAGTTTGAACTATGGAAACAAACAAACAAACAAATGAATAAAAAAAAGAGAGCACATGAGTCAGACTCTACTCATGAAAACTACATCAGCATCTGGCTAGGTCAGAAGTCATGAATCTGGCATGAACAAGATTTCATCTTATTTTGGAATTGACCAATTCCACGATGCACATATAACATATTCATACGGTTTTTCTTAAAGAATAAAAAAAATTAGAATAAAAACAGGAAGGAGGCGTAAGCCTCACAACTTCTAAAAAGTGAGAGTGATTCTTTACTTTTTTTACTGTTTGTATTCTAGAGTTAATTAGACCACCAGCTGCCTTATAAATATAATTCCAGTCTCAGAAGCAGTAAATCTTTTTTTTTAATTTGTGATGCCTGATTTTGGAACTCCGAATTCAAATTTCCCCGTTCTCAATTCTTGAAGAGATTTTTTTAATAGATTATTGACTACCATGTCAACACGCAAAGAGGTCTAATAATGACAGTTCATGAATTGAAATTCACTAGTTATACGAAAAAATCCACTGTCAGATGATCAAAACAAAACTGAAGCTCATATGATAAGCGATGTTTAGAAGTTGCATTATGAATTGCTGATGAGATGCATTTGAATGTTCTGCTTCGCCTTATATGTCCCAAAATAAGGATTAAGGAACAAATGTAATCTCAAAGGCTAGCTTAATTAATTCATATATGAATCAAACTGCACGAAAACCTCGCATATACAATCTGATTCAAGTGAAGAACTATTGTGCAATTGTTCCTCTGTTAAGATAAACAAGAGCTTGATGAGCTGAGCATTGTAATAGCCGATGTGGTTTACAACTTGTCTTTTTGTTATGCCAGCAATCTAAAGTATAAAATATATGCTATTGCATATGATAGAGTCTTTTTATTTCTTATTGTGCAAATGCTGAATAATTGTCTGATTGATTAATTATTATAGGACCTCTGGTACAGACTATAGAAAAGTTGTACAATAATGGTTAAAATATTTTCAGAGCTTTCAATGTCTCAACTTTACATGATTGTATGGATACTATATATAAGTCAGATAGGCATGTCAAATTTAGTGACTCAGGGGATATACATATTTCATCACTTTATAAGAACCGTCATTTAAATTTCAAATTTTCAATGCATAATTGCCTCAATTTAGATGGAAATGGACATTTAGGCAAGTGACCTAAAAAGAACCCTGCTTAAGCACCAGCAAAAGTCTTTCTAACAATTTAATTTTGAATTCAAATATGTTATTCTTAATTGCAGTAGAGTTTACGAATCAAAATAGGTAGAATAAACCAATTTCCTTGACTTAATTGTAAAGATTGAAAGTTTACATTTTTTTTAAATAATATTACCACTCTTTTAAGGCTGAAGCCTGAAAAAGAACACAGTTTCACACAAGCAATGCCACAAACACCTTATG
The DNA here is from genome assembly GCA_964058865.1 of Eleocharis quinqueflora. Taxonomy (NCBI): domain Eukaryota; kingdom Viridiplantae; phylum Streptophyta; class Magnoliopsida; order Poales; family Cyperaceae; genus Eleocharis; species Eleocharis quinqueflora. Next base: position 20,965 of record CAXKVX010000364.1, read on the forward strand.
TGCAAATAAAAAATACATACCATCGCTGGGATTAGTCATGGCATCAGAGGAAACCAAACGAGTATACGCTTCAATCGCGATTATAATTTATAATTGGAGGCAATCAGGCAAGGTGGATTGATCTGTGGCAATAGCGAGAAGTTATAGGATGTGTGACCCGTTAAGAACCCGCCAGCGTACAAATATAACCCGCGAAGTTGTGGCAGAGAAAAAGGTTCAAATCTGAAATTGCCATTGAGGCATTGACCCAAAACAATTTAGTAAAGGCAAAAGTTCTCCCTCTTCATTTTTCATGGAATATTCGTGCTAAGCTCATGGGAATGGAGCTTATAGCCTCAAATTTGAAACTTGATTTCAAAGACAAATGCAGTGTTAACAAATTACTCATCGTTATTTTTTTTTAAAAAAAAGAGGGAATACTTGAAATACTTATTCTGACAATGGAAGTTCAAATTAATTCATAAAAAATCTTTAAAATAGAAAAAAAAAATTATAGGTATAGTATATTCTTGATCTTATAAATTAATTGTGTTTTTTATTTGATGTAATTTGAGTGTCATTTCATATTCCATCGAAGTTCATCAAATATAATGCAACATTTTTACGGTTTATATTTGATAGTCCGAATAAAATATTAAATGATACTCAAATTACATCAAATTAAAAATATAACTAATCTATAAACTCAAAAATATGTCTATACACATTTTTCTATAAATTATTTTGAATTTGCATAATCAAGATTGTCAAAATAAGCATTGTCATTTGATCCCTTTTCTTTAAGAAATTAGTAAATATAAGGGGAAAACTTCAAAAAGTTTATTGAATTTTGGGTACCAGGATACAACAACAGAATTAAGGTAAATGGAGAATATTCATGACTGATTTGAGCCGGAAAGGTCGTCAAGTTCCGAGAAGTAAATACAAAGAAAAACTCGGTTGAGGTGCAGCCGTCTCCGAAATTGAAGTTCAGTTCACGGCTCTTGGTGGCCGGTGTGACAGCAAACTGAAGTGCTTCTGATGGTGTCTCGAACAGTCGAACTCGTCATCAAAAGTATCAGTCTTAACTCATCATCATCAGTTTTTTTTTGAGAAATATTCTTCAGAAATTAAATAAGTTGAGAATGTCCTACAAAACATTGTATTATCTCTCTTCTCATGATACATTTCATGCTGGATTATGAAATATTTTTATATTTTTTATTCATGTATAACATTTGTTATATTATCATTGTTTTAATTAACTTATAGTAACATAAGTATATTTTGCTTTATTTCAAAAATGCACAAACAAATAAACCATAAGATGCTCACCTCACTTCTGATGGACCCATATACACTCTTTCATAAAGATCAAGAGACTGAGATGCATTACAAATCTTACAAATGAAATCCTTCAATGGCCTCATTTCTAACAAAGATATGAAAGGAGTGCCCTACCAGTATTTATCAAGCAAACTGACACAAAATCGGCGAGGGCAACAGTAATGATCTCAGCTTCATAGCATGATGATGAATTGGTAATCTCAACTGTTTTCCAAAAATTGGCCCCGATATGAAGATCAAACAATATCGTGTTGCCATTCAATCTGTCGTAGTTTCAATAAAATGAAACCAGGTCTCAAGAGATATCTTCTGCCTTGCATGGCCGGTTCTAAGGTGTAACAATTGTGGGACCCATTTGGAAAGCTTCTGACAGTTTTGTATTGTCTCGTTATCGATGGGTCGATGATGTTTGTCGCAATGATGTAACTCGTACCAGTGCTGGTGGAATTGTAGTCTGAAATCTGAATAGTATGTTAAATTTGTGGTGGTGCCAATGAAGCTTTCACTTTGGGGAAGACCATAATCAAGAATAACAAAACCTATGATATTAAAATAAAATTTATTTGTTAAAATTTAAGGGAAAAACAGAAAATTCCCAGGGAAAGCAGATGAGTTCAAACTAATGTAGGAAAATGAAAATTCCCAGGGAAAGCAAATGAATTCAAACTAATGTTTAATGTATGAAAAAGAAAAACACACCTTCATTTGTAGATTGACTGATTGAGCAAGAACACCAACTTCCCTTACAGAAAATAGGTGCAAAATAAAGGCATATATTGCAAGACCATGCAACCCCAATTAATTTATGAAATAATTTGGCGAACAAGAGTCTTCAACTAGTGATGAGATTTTTAAAACATAAAGAAAGTTGACTTCTGACTTAGTTTGATCAGCATTTCATCAATCATTCTGCCTTTTTTTTAAGCTTGCACGAAATAGAGAGCTTCTAGTAAATTAAATAAACACAAGGAAAGGTTTCCTAGATTTTTCTTCTTTTTAATTGCCTGCCAACATATAAATTATATTTTGTATAGTTCAGGTATTGGTTGCTTAGAGATATTAAAAAGAGAAAAATATATATATATATATATATATATATAAAATAAACACCGTTGATTAATTCTTTTTTTTTAAAAGGGACCAGTTGTTTTGTTTCAATCTTCAGACGACATTCAAATATAAAAAAGCTAAAAATGGGCCCTAAAAGGCCCAAAATAAAAAAATCCGGCAACTCCTTGAATTGTAGTAGTAGTAGATAGAAGCCATTCTCTCAGGTCTTTTCTTCTTTTTTTTTCCTTCTTTTTTAGAAAAAGAAATAGCGATCAGTTTTTTTTTTTTCATGCCAGTAGGAAATAGCCATCAGTTGCTCTGCTTTTCGTATTAATTTATAAAGGGTGGCGCTATCTTGTGAGCTCAAATTCTATTTTTGAGAGCACAAGTAATTTTTTTGTAGGGTGCAACCGGATCGGATATTTATTCGATTATCCGGATTCGGATCCGAATTTTTACGGATATCGGATATTCGGATTCGAATATTTTCGGATACGGATACGGTTTCGAATTTTGAACCGGATACGGATACAGATTCGGATAATTATCCGAATCCGGAACTTTCGGATATTCGAATATCCGAAAAATATGTCAGCCCAAATTCATTGTATTTATGTTTCTTTTTTTATAGCTAAGTAAATTAATTATTTAATTGTTTCGAATATTTATAATATTAGAAAAATAAATTATAAAGACACTGCTCATTGCAACATTTTAATTATTCCATTAAATTTATTTTATAATATAATTTAAAATAATTTTATTGTTGAATAATGATATATTAACGATTTTTCATAATGTACTCATTTTATTTAATTATCCGAATTATATCCGTATTTGTATCCATATCCGTTTATTATCCGATTCGTATCCGTATCCGGAACTATCCGTATTCGTATCCGTATCCGAAAAATAAAAACGGATACGGATACGGTAATGCTATTATCCGTCCGTATCCGATCCGTTTGCACCCCTATTTTTTTGTCATAATTCCGCTTCTAACCTTTTTAATTGCATCTTTTTTTTGGGCTTGTAATTAAATCTTGCTCCAATTAAGAAACTTAATAACCGTATAGATATAAAAGAATTCGCAGGCCCATTAGACTCTTATAGAAAAAAATATTTAGAGCAAGGTGATGGTAATATGCATAATTAGGATTGTCAATCCAACACCGTTTGCACGTTTTTACGTTTAGTTACGTCGTGTTTGTTAAACGAAACGTAAGACGAAAACAATTTTTGTTACGTTTAGTTAAACGCAAAGAATTTGTTACGTTTTGTTTTAAACGTTTCTTACGTCATGTTTATATGAAGTACATAAAATCATGCTTATATAAAATTGTAAAGTACTCTAAAAAGTTGTAAATAATAAAATAACTAATCGGTCAATCCCGAAGAGTAAAGTTAAAAGATAGTACATGCTTATAATTTTTTGTGAAAATTTTCTTTTATAATTGACTTGGTACTTTTATCCTAGCAATCAAATTGAGAGGCGTACATGCTATGTCATTTGTGTTTGTCTTCTTTTTCATAAATTTTTCTGATGCTTTAATCCTCTGAGACGAGGTTCTTAAATCAATTTTTTTTTTAAAGAACAAATCTAGAACCACTCGTATATTGACGGAGTCAGATTAATAATAATACAAGAACAAATTCAATTACTTAAATAATTTAGACATGAAAGAGAAGACAATTATGATATTAGTATTAAAATAGAACATTTTTGACAAATTACGACAACCAGTGCCTCGTAACCCTTGGATTCGAATTTGCTGCTGTGCATGACGCGATGGCGGTGTAGTGCAGCTGCGGGCCGTCTGATATATTTTAGCTGCATCAATATTTGTGTCAAAATATAAAAACACTCTTGATTTTTATCGCTGACGATCGATTTAGACCGTTCAGCTGCACTACAGCCCGTTTTGCGCGACATCTGATACGGGTCCCTAACCCGTGGGCTCCGTCACTCGTACTGTACATTAAAAATGTACATTACGTTGTGCATCAAATCAAATTATTTCCTTTAATCTATATTAATATACATGCCATAATACGATCCTAATATGAAAAGAAGTTGTGTAAGGACAAATTAGTAATAATCACCATACGAGATTTAATTATTTAAATCGTTCCTAACTGCGATCTGTCTATTAATCAATTGAAATAATAAATGCTCTGGAAATTTCCTCCCTCTTTTTTTTTTTAAGAAACTGTTTAGCAACTTCAAAGAATATGCTCCAGAATTTTTGTTAGATGCTTCTCATCGATGTAAGTGCAATGGCTTTCTTTTTGTGCGTGCAAAGATGTGGTTACTGGTTACTGACAAGTGGCAACTTTGGTTTTGCATGTCCAATTATGTTGACATGCATCTGGCGCTTTATTATTTTTTATTGTTTCTCAAATATCTTTTTAATTAGAAGTTCTCATCCATTAGAAATGTCACATTTCTCTCTTCAATATTTTGTTGATCTGAGAGAACAAAAATTTATGATCCTTACATCAGTTCCATCTATTGAATATTTAATTTTTTATTCTTTGGAACTTTTTATATGGGAAATTATTACTATTTTAAACATTAAGCCTTTTAATAATAATACAACCGTATGATGAGATCAATTTATAGAAGTATGATCAATATGATAATAGTAAAGCTATGATGTATTTAGGAACATCAAGACCTCTGTGCTCTTAACTAAAAAATAAGCTTAAACACATTCAAATTTTGAATCATGCTCAATAATTATTTATATCAAAATTCTATACAGACAAAAAAAAATCTATTTTAGAGTTTTTAAATAAGTATTTTTAATTTTTGAGTTGCTTCAAAATAATAATAAAATAATCAATGTTTTTATATAAAACTAGGTCACTTTGAAAAATCTAAAACATGTACTTAAAAAAATTCAAAAGTAAATTTCTTTTTCTCAATACAAGAGTTTGATATGAATATTGAACATGATAGATCAAAATTTAAACTTGTTTAAGCTTGTTTTTAGTTAAGAGCACAATAGCCTAATAGACTGAATTAGCCATTTAGTTCAGACAACAACAATAAAAAAAATATAAAATACAAAATAAAATGTATGAAGGAAGTCATAAAATACATGTCATTCATAAAATACATGTCCCATTTTCCTGCCATTTCTTAATTTCCGCATATGCAACTATTCCGTTATACCCTTCGGAAACCTAGATTTAGGTATACTAAGATTATTATTTTCCGTTGTATAATATAATTCAAGGTTAATTTGAAATCCAACTTCAAATCCAATGCCAACTAGTAGAGGTAAAAAGTTTCAAAGTTTCAAATCCAACTTCAAATCCAACCTCACATATATGATTTCTTAAGTTTCAAAGTTTTAACAAAGCAAGATAAAATTTTCTTCGATCATCAAATAAAATAAGTTTTAAAACTATGTTGTGAAAAATAAAATATTAGGAGGGTCTGAATGCAACTGAATATTTTTTCATTTTTTTATGAGAAATCCTGCTTTCGTTTCCGTGTCTTTTTTCCTCGTGCATTCCCGAAGGCACGAAGCCACGAACACTGTCTTTTCTTTACATTTTACAACAACCCACCTCTCTTGCTCAAATTTTCTCGCTCTCGCTCAAACATTCTCTCAGAAAAATAAAAAACCTAGGTTTACGTAACTTCGGCCTGATCCCCTTCTTCGATTCTGTGAGTAAATCTTCTGTTGTTTTGTAATTTTCTATACAATGCTTATCATGTTTGTTATGCATTTATTGTTTGCTATTTTGCTTTTCTTGAAAGCATGTGTCTGTTGTTCAATTCCTACTTCCAATCTGTTCATGAATCATATCGTAAATTTGTTTTGTTTGTATGGATTTCTGTAATTTGTAGTTCTTCTTAGGCTTCTATAGATACAATAATTGTATAGAGAAAATTTTGGAGCTAATATTTTGTTAAAGTTGGGGTTTCCCGCTACACACACTTCCTCTCAAATCTTGTCTAATTCTAGATTTTAAGCAACTACCTGAATCTCTTTTCTGAAGCACGGAATTTAGTAGTTTTGTCCTTAATATTTCCAGATTTGAATTCAGATTTTCCTAAATTGATACCAGAAAATAAACTGCGTGAGATGTAAGCTTTATTTGATGAAGAACATGGTTTTAAATGTGTATGATTTAATGAAATAAAACTGTTTCGGTGATAGTTTTATGTTTATATGATAGCCAAATGACAATTATTCCCTCCGTTGAAGGTCATGAGGGAAAGGGATAAGTTAATACGGGGAAGTAAGGTAAAACTTGTGGAATCGGATCAGCTGTCGAACAGCAGCTGCGCTACACAAGCTGTGAACTGATTTTTGCTGGTTGCATCGAAATTCGTGCCCCAATTTTTAAACCCCCTAATTTTCATCATTGGTGGTCGATCTGTCCTGGGCAGTCGATCCGGACCATCCACGTTCGTGTAGCGCGCTATTGCGCTACAGTGGATCCGGGTCCTCAATTGTCCCCTTCAGTTTCCCCACAGAAATCTGAAAGGCCCCTTCTGATAATTGTTCTTGATGCGACTAATATACTATTTGTTGCCACTTTGCTAATTATCATCCTGTAGTTGCATTTACGCATATTATAATTTGGTATTTTTAGAAATGAGTACCTAGAGTTTCCAGTTATGTTCCTTCTTTGCACAAGATGGAAATTTCTGTGATTTTGGTACTCGAACCCTAGTAGGCTGCTTATAACCTGCAAGTGGCATTTGAAAAGTAATAAATGCCGGAGGCAATAGGACCCTTATATGAAAAAAATAGTGAGAATGCTTCTTTTAAAAGTTGGTGTGATTTGTTTTTGGCACGGTTTGCCATTATATTTTTTAATTTGAAATGTAATGTTTCTCAGTGTCTCAGTAAGAATAGTTTTTAAGTATTTTGTATGGTTGGATATACTTATAATATTTTTTTATTATCTAAATAAAAATAGTATTATATACAGTTGGATGTACTTACAAGTATAATCAAACATTATAATTACTTTTTCTAAAAAATCTTTGATCCTGTCCTGTCTTTCGTATTTGGTCGGTGCACAACTTTCTTCCTAGAATTGAATTCTCTTAGGTTATTGCTTGGCTGTCATTTCCAGGAGAGAGTGTAATTAACATTCATTGTTTCTATACTTCTTTTTATTTAAAATGTTCATATAATTAACCCACCTTGGGGCCTATTTTACGTCTTGTGTATTAGAGCTCTAGCTGGTAATCTTATCTTCTCCTTGGAGTTCTTGGTTTGTTCACTGATTGAAATTTTTTATTTCTTATTGTATTCATATATTCTTTTTGCATTCCAACACCAGTAAACAACCCTCTTAAGACGTGTTGTTTTTATATATTATGTAATTTGTTTTAACTTTCAAGTTGTATTGCGACTGAAAAAATCAAGAACTGTATGTGTTAGTTACCTAAAGTTGTATTACGACTTCCAAGTTGTAGCAAACTGGTTTAGTTCCAATAGTCTTTTTTGGTGTAGTTTTTTTTTTTTTTCTTTTATTGTTTCTAATCTTCGTTTTGTTACTGCTCTTTAGGATATTTCAGCTGCATACTCTAATTGGATGACATCAACATCAGTTATTCAATCCTTACTTTAACTTTGTCTAAACTCTATTTGCCATATTTCTTCTATAAACCAAACTTTACCAAGATGGACCGCCGTGACACATCCGGGTTCGTCAGTGGAGGTTGCTATGAGATTTATCTCTTAAGCTTCTAACACTAATCCTAACTAGTAGTTTCTCTAACCTCTCACTTCAGGGATAAAAATAAGGAAGAACAAACTCATAACAATGGATAGAGTTACCCGAAATAAAACACCTTTCACCAATGCATTTCCTTCATGGATCCAAGTTGATCGGGCTTCTGGGTTTAACCCGGATATTTCTCTTCGACTGAAACCACAATCCTATGAGTTCATTTCTAGCTCTCAAGGGATAAAGAGAAAATGGGGTGTTGCAAATGGAGATATCCCAGCTTTAGCCCTGGGTTTGGGGCGGTCCCCTAGTTCATCAGACAACAGCAAAATGAGCTCACCAACTATTTGTACTGTTTCCTCAACCAAAGAGACTGATGAAGAGTCGTCTATGGACCTGGGATTTAACTTTGAGCTTTTTCTGGGTCAAAATGAAAATTTGCATCCTCAGAAGAGGACCCTGGGCCACGAGTTTGATCTCAACTTGAGCCTGTCAACTGGGCCCCATGAGTCAGTAGCTGCAGGGCTGGTTGAACAACCTTGCGCCACCCATTCCAAGCAGCTTGACGAAAGGCCTAGAGCAACATACTTGACATTTAATAGCCACTCTGCTGGTCCAAGCACTGTTTCTACTACCAGTACAGGTACTAATGTCGGTACCTCTCTCTATAAGAGCAATCCTTCAAAAGGTGAACCAAGTCTGGCTGTCTCTGTATCACACCTGAGGTCTACCTTGGTTAATCCTCAAAGTATGAGCTCTGCTGTTGTTTCTGATAACAGTAACCAAAAGTGCGGTACCAATACCAAGATGTGCCAAATTCCGGGTTGTACAAAGGGGGCAAGAGGGGCCTCTGGAAGGTGCATAAGCCATGGTGGGGGCCGTCGATGCCAGCGGCTTGGCTGTCCAAAAGGTGCCGAGGGAAAAACCATCTTTTGCAAGGCTCATGGAGGTGGCCGCCGCTGCTCCTTTTTGGGCTGCACTAAGAGTGCGGAGGGAAAAACCGACCTCTGCATTGCTCATGGTGGGGGCCGTCGATGCAGCCACATAGACGGATGCACACGTGCAGCCCGTGGCAAATCTGGCCTCTGCATACGCCACGGGGGCGGCAAGAGGTGCTCCCGGGAGGGTTGCACAAGGAGTGCTGAGGGTCAGTCTGGTTTGTGCATTTCCCATGGTGGGGGGCGCCGTTGCCAGTTCCCCGAATGTGCTAAAGGGGCTCAAGGATCTACCAAATTTTGCAAGGCTCATGGAGGAGGCAAAAGGTGTACCTTTTCGGGGTGCATGAAAGGGGCTGAGGGAAGCACCCTTTATTGCAAGGGACATGGAGGCGGTAAGAGATGTAATTTCCAAGGAGGTGGTGTGTGCCCTAAGAGTGTCCATGGTGGGACCCAGTTTTGTGTTGCCCATGGTGGCGGAAAGCGGTGTGTGGTGCTAGAATGCACCAGGAGTGCAAGGGGACGTACAGACTTTTGCGTGAGGCATGGAGGTGGGAAGCGGTGCAAGATGCCAGGATGTGGGAAAAGTGCACAGAGTAGCACTGATTTCTGTAAGGCTCATGGGGGTGGAAAGATGTGTGGTTGGGGACAAAATGGGCATGAATATGGTGACAGGGAACCTGCTTGTGACAAGCTTGCTAGGTGTAAGACGGGTCTGTGTAGTACTCATGGTGCCCTTGTCCAGGACCAGTGTGTCCATGACGGCCGTCTCGGGCCTGTGTTTAAGCCAGAGATGAGTGAAGTTGTGAGTTCTGGAAATGCAAGTCTGAAGTTAACAGAGTTTCATGGGAGCATTGGTATGGTTGGGTTGCCTGAAGGGCGGGTCCATGGAGGAAGTCTTATGGCTTTGCTCAGCAAGGGTCAGGTGAGTGCAGGCACTGCAACTGGTACACCAGCAGATGGCATCAACACCTCTGGTACCACTATGCTTAGTTGGGTTTGGAAGGTTTGATTGCCATGTAGTTTTGGCAATTAAACCCTTGGATCTTGCATTTTTGATCTGGTGTTATCGGTTATAAATCTGGTAATGACAAAGTAGTAGCATGTTTCAAAAATTGAAAGGAAAAAAGGGGTTAAATTAGAAAGGTTTTGTTATGAGAAATGAGTGGTAAAAGATTCTAGTCCTAGATGTCTATGTATATAAGCTCGCTGTGCAGTTTAGTTTGGTTCGTCTTTAGTTGTTTTTTAAATGATAATTTTGGGTGTTGTTTAAATGATTTTCTTATTGTGTATGTTATGTCTGCCCAGAACCTTTTGATAATAAAATTAATTAATACATTGTGTGACTAACAGATTGTGCCATGACTCGTGAAAATATTGTTCTTTTAAATTATTTGAATTATTCATTAGCTATAATAATATAGACTTTGTTATGAATCAAGAACTATTTCAAATATTTTGAATAGTCCATATTTTTTGAAGTATCTGAATGCTATTATGCTAAACCTTTTATCCATATATACTCGGTTTACAAATAAACAGGCAAACAAACTTAACCATTAAACATGTTAGATAGAGTTCGCTGCCAAAATGGTCATGGCACACTGTACTGTGGATCTTGTGGGTTGTCTGATCAAAATCCTCTGTTGGATTTTACAACCTGCCCTTTAAGGAGGAAATTTTCTTTGATCTGATGAACTCGTATAATTTCTTTGTAGCAAACCACCGTCGGAAGCAAAAGTTTTTACACCCGTCTGATCCTTCATCCATGTATCAGTAATACTAATATAAAAGAAATATATCAGAGCTCTCTTTCTCTAGGCATGAAGACTGAAGTCAATTCTTGTGTTTGATCGATTGTGTAATGAATTGTAGGCATAAATAGATGCTTTTGCGACATATTTATTGCTAGGACATGTTGGAAAGATCACTTAATAAGAGGGATGTGAAAAAATGGAAAGCTTTTCTGCATTTTCTGAAAAAAATTCAAGGCCTTGCATTTTTTTTCTTTTATGAAAGAAAATTTTGCCAAGCCATCCAGGCCTTGGCCCAATTAGATGCGCAGCACCAAATCTTGCAACACTCTTGCAACACTTCGCAATCAACATCTCAATTTTTTGTTATCATTGAGCCTGTAATGCGGTACAGAAACTTGTTCTCTCATCTGTGAGCTTCATATTTTTATTCTAACGAAACTGTCGAACATTGGTCGAAGAAACTAGGGATGCTCTCCTACATTTCCTAACGAAAAAAAAGAATACTAATTACAATTTATGCTATTGTTAATAACAATATTTGCTCACCAGATGAAAGTGCCGGATTTGCACTAAAATTTCTTCCACTAAACCAATACGACCATACTACACATTCCTCAAATATCATTCTACATTTTCTACCATGTCCCAGATAGATCAGAATCCTCTGCTAACTTGTTTTCTTGTTCATGTATCATAAATTGATTCTTGATTTACCATTAATCTGAGTCGGCCTCTTCAGCCAGATCCTCATCCATGTCTTTTTAGGGTTTGGTAGGAGAACCACCGAACCAACATCTGATGACGATTGGTGGCAAGTTGGTGTACCTCATGCATGGATCCAGTTTGCGGGTCCACGTATACCATGCGCCTCGCACTATGGTATGCCCAAATGTTTACTAGTAGTTCTAGTCGTCGCAAGTAGCAGTGGGGATCCTGTGAAGTAGTGAAAACCCCGCAAATCAGAAATGGTTTGATTGTTCATTTCTTTTTCAATTTTTTCCTTTCTTAATTTTCTTATGAGACTGCAACGATCGGTAGGTTGCTTGAAACTTACGGAAGCGGATTCTCTGCCGCGCAGCACTAACGGACGTCCATGATTTCTTGCGCTGTAGGCTACAGACGGCTCAGATTTGATTCAGGGAGTCTGATATTATAAAGTTTAACTTGTACGAATCTTGATGCGAATCAAATGCTGAGATTTACCGCGCAGCATGCACAATGTTTGTGCTGCGCGGTAGAAGATCTGGTTTGGAAACTTACCGTTGAAGGGAGAAATTCAAAGGGAGGAGAAAGGGGCACGGTCAGAGCTCTTGGGCAGGTCGGTCAGCTGAATATTGTGACTGACGCATGGAGACCACAGTAGTTAATTAAAAGCTCGGGCTGTGACACTGCAGGTAGGGTCGCTTCGTCAGAAATGGAGAGCAGAAATAAGAAAGCTAATGAAGAGGAAGGGAGTACGAAACTTTGTGACTAAAATGATATTTTTTGTCAGTGGTATGTAAAATTTGACCATCTTTTAATCCACACACTAACCTTGTAGTCGTAACTAGTGTTCCTGCTAATTACCTTGATTGAGTGACTTTTAAAAATATATATCATCTATATTATGAAGTTTCACAATTTCAGTTATTGACTCTAGTCAGTAAAATAAATGATTCATAAATATAATAATACTCAAGACAACAAAATAACAGTTTATTAATCACTCAATTCATGAACAAAGTTTTATAATAAATTATCATATTATTGACTACTAAATTATTACAAACTAACAAATAGTAAAGACGTTTATGTTTTTATAAGTCATTCGTTTTTATTTCTAATTAAAATTATAAATTCGCCGCTGCACGTAAACACCTTCTCTTCAAGTAGTTGCTACGAAGACCTCGTATGTCAAATGCCATGAAATCATTATGGAATGATGAGAAGAACTTTAGCGGCAGGACAAACGACAAAAGTAGAGGGACAAAGTAGCCATTTAAGAATATTTTCAAATGTTATATTATAAATTAAGAGACATTTGATTTTTTTTTCACTACAAAACTTCAAAATTGTCAAAATATCACAAAAAAGTTTGGCAAAATGCCGCTATCAATCACTTTTTGTATAGAGATCAACTGTCGATAGTAATGTTTTGACAATTTTTTAATAATATTTTTTGATAATTTTTAAATTTTACAGTAACATAAAACTAATTTTCTCTGTATATTAATTAATTAGAATAATGATCTAATAAGAAAATATACAAGACTTATAAATTTAAACGGGATATATTCAATATTGAAGAATTCATGAATACATTTTCAATTGAACCCATGTGCGCGTGGGCTTGACGCAGCCCAGTTAAGACTTGGAATCTTGGAGAAACGGAAACCTCTCTCGTGTCGCGCAGTCATACGCGCGGCATTGACCTGGCAATTACGACCATGACAGCGGATTTGCCACTTCTTTCACCGGCGGGATTGAGATCCTCTACTTTTTTTTCTCTTTGATTCAGACCGTTGAATTATAATGAACGATTCAGATTAAATAAAAAATTCTCCTGTAATTTATCTGTAATGATCGAATCTTTTATTTTTAATCCTACGGTCCAAAAGAGAATAATAAACCTCCTTTTACTCCAAAATAATAGCAGATTCGGACCCTCACCAGCGCGGCACCGGGACAGCAACCTCGTCGTGGTTTCTTCTACTTCCCCGATTTTTCCAAAGTCCCAACGACCGTATTCTTTGCTCCAAGAACACCACTTTAATAATTGCCCCACCGACATGTGGGACCTATTAAAGCTATATATCTACCGAAAGATCTTTTCAACGTGATCCGGGATCAGATAAAGAGCCTTTAGATCCTTGATTGAATAAAACACGCCATAAAATATCAGAACATGAATCAGTTTCATACTTTCATTGACCAAGAACCACTGCAATTAGGACCCACTTGTGTTCACTGACAGGTGGGTCGTACTATACAGTGATTGTCTACTTAATCACCAGATCCTCTTTTGTCAACCCCCACTTTTCTCTTCTCCGCTCCGAGTTCCTCTCTCTTCTTTTCTCCTCTATCTCTTCACTGTCTCGCTGCAATGGGAAACCGAACCTCGCGCCGCAATCGGGCGGATCAATCCAAAGCATCTTCCCATAGTTCCAATCAAAGTCACTCTCATGGTCCACCGACCAAACCCGCCGTGCCTCGGCCGATCAAATCCGCCTCCGCTCCGGCGCATCCCGAGCAAGTGGTAGTTGGTAAGGTTCTAGGTCGTCAGACGGAGGACGTGCGTGGGACCTACACTTTCGGCCGAGAACTGGGGAGGGGGCAGTTTGGAGTCACCTACTTGGTTACACACAAAACCACAGGGGAGAGACTTGCGTGTAAGTCGATCGCCACTAGGAAGCTTGTGCACAAGGATGATATCGATGATGTGAGAAGGGAGGTGCAGATCATGCACCACTTGACTGGTCATCGCAACATCGTCGAGCTCAAGGGAGCCTACGAGGATAAGTTCGTAAATTCACTCGATTCAATAGTTTGTTTAGTTAAAGTGAGGGTTTGTAAAGGTCTGTATTGTACCAGTTTTGTAGTGTAGGTACTAGGTAGTAATTGCTGCTGTTTTTTGATACACTGCTAGACACTAATTATGATTCGTTGTTAATATTGGATGGCGGATATTGAACGAGGCCATCTGTGTTGGTAAGGAGATTTGGTTAATTCAGGTACTATTCCTATTAAAATAAAGTTCTGATCGGTACCACAATCCTTGATTTGGTAAAGTTTCTCAAATTGGCCGAGCCCCAACAATTGCAGTTCGCAAAATGAGAATTATTCAGTACTACCATCTGAGTTGCAACACTGAATGACAACTCTACCATAGATTGAACTAATATATTTGGTAAAATTGCCAGGCATTCAGTGAATTTGGTGATGGAATTGTGCGAAGGAGGTGAGCTTTTTGATCGAATTATAGCAAAGGGGCACTATTCAGAAAGAGCGGCGGCTGCTTTGTGTAGAGAAATTGTGACAGTGGTGCATAGTTGCCATTCAATGGGGGTCATGCACAGGGATTTGAAACCCGAAAACTTCTTGTTTTTAAATAAAAGAGAGGAATCCCCACTTAAGGCTACCGATTTTGGGCTCTCTGTCTTCTTCAAACCAGGTAGCAATTTAATTGTCAAGTTGCATTATTTTTCCTCCTATGTTTGCAAGAAATTAAGTTGTTTAACCTTTAGACTTTTCTGTTTTTACATTTCACTTGAGCTCATATTTCTAATATTTAACTTTGACTGGGTGTTGGTAAACAGCTAAATCCAAAAATGGACATAACATAATCACATGCACTAAAAAATTTAGCCTGCCTAGGTCTAGAAGTTCAGAAGTCAGAAGAAGGAAACATTCAAATTAGCCATGCTAGGTCAAGCTTATTGCATTATTCAAATTGTTTCTGGGAACTATAATTTAAGTTCCAAAATTGTATTTTATTAACAAAATGGGATTTTTATTAGAGTAAATATAACTGTCCCCCCAGTTCATGTCCCCCTTACGCGCCCCCCACTCAAATGCAATGATAAATTATTTTTAATTCTTTGTATAAATAATTTATTGAACAAATGCAATGATAATTATTTTTTAGTATAAAGACTTATACTAAAAAATATAAAGACTACTACATTTGAGTATAAAGACTTATATGGGAGGCGTGTAAGGGGGGCTTGTAAGGGGGGACAGTTAGTCGCTTCCTTTTTATTATTTGTGAGGATGGATGGTGTCAGAGAAATATAATTCAAATGAAGATTTTCCAACTTTGAAATGGCGAAACCAAATGTGTTTATGCGTGTACACAAAAGCCGCATCATATTCAGTTTAAAAAAAAATTGTTGGGCAAAATATTTCAACGTGTCATGAAATTTAACATGGATGCAATTGAAATGAACACATTAACAGTTTCATTTTTTCTGTTCGAAACAGGGATCTAAAGTGAAATTATTTGGCAGAAAAACAAATTGCACTGGATTATATATATATATGATTTTGTTTTGTACCATTGGGTTTTGGCTTTTAGCTCAGTGTTGAGCATCCTGGTGATTATATGCCACTATTTTTCTTTAATCCTTTCTCTTTTCAAAATTGAATGGTGTTAGTAGAGGTCTAGGCCTGCGATATAGGTAAAAAGTCGGTCAGTTATCAAGAGAACAATCAAATCTCTCATTTCATAACCACATCTTTCAGTTACAAATTACTTTGCATCCTTGAGCAAAGTTTAATAAACTTTAGTAATCAACTAATTACCAAAAAAAATAAGTTAAATAAGTTCCACAAATTAATATTTTGCATCCTAGTAAAAGGTTTAACAAACCTTACTAATCAAGAAGCTAACAAAAGAAAAAAAAAGTTTTCATACAAAATTAAATCAAGTACGTAATGATGACTTCCATTAAGCTTTGATGAATTTGATACTTTGATTAATTTCCGTAATGATCCAAGCTTGTTTTGATAACAAAGAAGCATAAAGCTCAGACCTTTTCTAACAGATCTTCATGGAATTCAATCAAAATTGGATCCAATTTGATTAATGATTAAGACAGATTCAAAAACTCAACCAATTACTTTATGATTAAATTGCGTCACGTACTCTGCTGTTTTCTGGGTTTGTATGGGACTTCTCTTTGTATGCAGCATTAAATATAAATAGATATACAACATCCAATAATCAGGAAATATATACTGACTTGTATCATTTGATGATGCCATGTGTATCGCTAGAAACACGTGAAGTGTATGGCTAACCCAATAACGAATTGTTGATAAATTACTTTTGTGAATAGCACACCTAGATTTTAGTATGTCTTTTATTACTAGCTTAATTTTGACAGTTCTTTTGTAAAGCAGTAGAATTTTTTTTTTGTATAGTGATAATGAATTATAAAAGTTGTGGGCATGCAGGGGATGTTTTTAAGGATCTTGTCGGGAGTGCATATTATGTTGCACCAGAGGTGCTCAGACGGCACTATGGTCCTGAGTGTGATATTTGGAGTGCTGGTGTTATTCTCTACATTCTTCTATCTGGTGTACCACCTTTCTGGGCTGGTATGCAAACATCCTTTTGTTTACTATAACTTATCTTGTTCAACTGTTTGCATGACTGCCTTAGAAAAGCAGTAATTAGCTGATTTTGTAATCTATATTCTATACAAATTGGTCACTCATCTGCCTTAGTACCAAAATGGTATTGGCACTGGCGACTGAAAAGGCCAGAATCCTTTAACTTGTCAATTGATTCAGTTTTTATTCAGTTCAAGGTAGGTGCCAGCCATTGCAAATTCAATTAGGCATCTACTTCTTTATTTCTCCGGGAATCCTGATTGTAGTATTCATTTTGGATTTTCTTTGTAGAAAATGAGGAGGGAATATTTGATGCGGTGTTGGGAGGCCACATTGATATCTCATCAGACCCCTGGCCAGCTATTTCTCCTGGCGCAAAAGATTTAGTCAAGAAAATGCTGAGGCAAGATCCAAAGGAGCGGCTGACTGCAGCTGAAATTCTCAGTATGTTTTTGAATTTTTTGTTTTATTGCCTTTGAATTCTATTGGGTTTCACTTCCATGAGGGTGGATGGAATTTACACTGGCTTGCCAAGCCTATCACAACCCTCCTCCCTGACCTGGCTTGGGACATGCTTTGTAAATACATAGGCGGAATTAAAGAAGTTTCCCATCATTTTTTTATCCTTGCCCCTACACTTACACACTCACACAACACACTCCAAAATCCGCTCTGTGCGGGACTTGATCTCCAGCCTCCCTCTTGGAGGACTTATGCCATATTGTTAATTTGTTATAGTATTGTTATCTATGTTGGTTTTCAATTTTCATTATTCCGATTGGGTTTCATCTCTAGCCTACACTAAAGGCTTTGTTGTTGTTGCCTTTAAATATAGTTGTGGACTACAATCTTAGTTTGGATAACTTAGTTAATTGTTCTTGTCTCGAGCTATTCTATTGTCTTGCATCACTTTATGTCATTTATGACAATGCGTTTTACCAATGTGAGGGTTTGTGGAATCATGTCAGGTCATCCATGGATCAGAGAAGATGGTGAGGCATCTGACAAGCCACTTGACAGCACAGTTCTTAACAGAATGAAGCAATTCAGGGCTATGAACAAGCTGAAAAAAGTTGCCCTCAAGGTTCTGTCTCTCTATCTAACACCTGCCAACCCCTCTTCCTCTTCACTTATTCACCCATGCATAATATTGACAATAGCTAAAATCAAATAAGTGTTTGATTGATATGTATAAAATTTCAATAAATAGAGAGTGAAAAAAAGACAGATTATTTGAATTATTGTTTTTTGTTTGGCAGGTGGTAGCAGAGAATTTGTCAGAAGAAGAGATAGTGGGCTTAAAAGAGTTGTTCAAATCTATAGACACGGACAATAGTGGTACAATAACCCTAGATGAGTTAAGAGATGGTTTACCGAAACTTGGTACTAAGATCACTGAACCTGAGCTCAGACAACTAATGGAGGCGGTATGTTTAAAGCTTATCTTTTAATTTTCATTGAAGATGCTTTGAAGTTGTTGCTCTTTTGGCCTTCGTGCCAGCAATTTTGATGCCATTTTTCAGGGATGACTCTATTTCTATTGCTGTCCTCTTGTTGGTTGGTGCAGCTTTAACCCATTTCATTTTATTTTTCTTAATGAAAAGGCTGATGTGGATGGAAACGGAAGCATTGATTATCTGGAGTTCATATCGGCAACTATGCATATGAATAGATTGGAAAAGGACGACCATATTTTCAAAGCATTTGAGTACTTCGACAAGGATAATAGCGGGTAACTTGGACATTTCTTATATTTTTTTGTTTTATTTCCTTGATTTATCAGAACGAAAGGAGCTTTTACAGGCAATCCTTTGAGAACATTTGAATCTTTGCAACATATATAAAGAAATCCATAACAAATTATCCCAACTCCCAATACTTCTATTAGTTAGAATTTGGATATTCTGACATGTTCCCTATAGGCACAATTTAGTACTGGATAAATGGACACAACATCTTTTTATTTTAGTTAAGCAAATGCCTTTTTGAATTAATTGTAGTGAAGTAGGTTTTTAGGGAAGATTAGAGAAGTGCCTCTTAAATATGACAGCTAAATTCTGCCTGGTAACCTATTTCTATTTGGCTGGAAAAAGAAAAGGATAGGTTGGGTATTTTTGCAGGAAGTAGGGAGCAGGGTAGATACTTCTCATGACCTATGGGGTTATACAAATGATTTCTAGTTTTATGATCTGGGCAAATGAATGCTGTATGGCATGATTGTTTTTTTTTTATCAACTTCATTTAAGATATGGAGAATATTCTGTGCTTATCTAATTGTAACCCATGTAGATATATTACTGTTGAGGAATTGGAAGAAGCTCTTATGAAACATGACATGGGAGATGAGAAGACCATCAAAGAAATCATTGCTGAAGTCGATACTGACCATGTATATCCTTTATCAACTTTTCATTTAATCTTGACACCAAATTTTTTAACTTAATGTCATAAAATGTGGTATGCATAAACCTGGCCAATTTAAAACAGAAAACAACTGTAGAAAAAAATGAAATGCTTATCAGCTGCTTGTTTAAGCATCCTACCAGTGCCAGGGTATTTCCTGCTCATTCCCAGTAAAAAATGAAGTGTTAAAACGGCTTCGTAGAAAAGTGGGGTTTAATTGGGTGGTGAACTTTGTCACTATTTCTCTTTGTTTCTCTAGGTTTAAATTTATATTGTTTATTTATGTTCCCCAGGATGGAAGAATAAATTATGAGGAGTTTGTGGCGATGATGAAAGGCAGTGGTCCGGAGCCTGTTGCACAAAACAGAAGACGCAGGTATTGAAGAAACATCTATGGTTTCTCTAATATTCTTGTTTGTGTTCCGAATCATAAGGATTGCTATTCAAAACCCTCCATTTGTTTCGAGGGCTTGCCTATTTTCGCTTGAAGGTCAATTAAGAATGAAAATACGAAGCACTTCACTGTTTTTGTAACTGATGTATTATTTTTCTCTTCTTTCTTTTTATTTTTCTTTTTCTTTGTTGTTTTTCACATTAACCGAGATATCTTTTGTACCAGTGATGTGTGCCAGAATGCAGCTCACACAGCTGAAATGCTGAATGTATAATTTAATCATTTATTTTAGCATCCTTTATACATTGACTGCCCACTGCCTAGTCTTTCTAAGGACTTGAATCTTGACCACTTTGTTAAAAAAACAAGTTCATGCAAAATAATGCTTTAACAAAAGTTGTTAAAATCTGCCAGTGAAAACATAATTTCACTAGTTAAATGTCCACCCCACTACTGAGGAGTTACCACAGAGCATGCTTTTCTCGTGCGCAAAATGTGACGATTTGAATTTCAAAGAGGTTAGTACAAAAATGCCAGTTGCTCTTTCTGTGACGTCAGTGACCCATATACGCGCAAGTACTATATATCACAATCTCTGTTTAGAGAAGTACGCACAAGAGAGGAGAAGATGATAAACGAAAATTCTGAGCGCAGAAAAGCCATTTATCCAAGATGTGAAAATGAGAAAATCAAAATAAATGAAACATTAAAAAGCCTTGGAGATAAAAAGAAAAGATCTCCACTTTTCAAGAGGTCTATTACTAAGCATTAAACAAGTGTTCATCAACAAAATTATATCTAAAAAGGGTGATAGTTCTATACAAATTTTCAAATCCCTTTCCCCTTCAAAAAAGAATAGAAATTATATACTAGATGACAGAGATCTTCTTAGTCTTAGCAGCTTTGTTCTTCACAAAGAAAGCAGAGAGCATGTTTTTGGTGCGAGGTGGGGCCTTTATGATCTGACGACCCATAGCCGGATTCTCATAAGACCTAAACGTTGGTATCTGCTTCCCACCATGTGGTGCATCCTATATTTGATAAAAGAGCAACAACAATATGAAGTTTCAGCCAAACCAAATAATATAATAGGCAAACTAGCCCTTCAGCTTAAAATCACAGTAGTTTCATAAATTATAGCCCCAGATACAAATCAGACAAAGTGATCTGAGTTAGATCCTGTGCTAGAAGTTGGGTATACCTGAGTACCAATGAAATAAGCCAGCATGCATATTTGACTAATCTCATTATAACATAATAGTTCAGATTAGGTGGTGTAGCAGTACATGACGAATGAAACTTGCCCTGAGAGAGGTGAAAAGGGAACATGCCAAATGCCAACTAAGATGGCAATATCACATGTACTAGTAGGGGGACCAGTTAATAAAGAGAAGTCTCTGCCATGTGCACCATGTGTTCCCCTTGTATTCAGTAAATTATAAACTAGTACTATGCTGCTACTCAGAAACAGGATAAGACAAACATCCAGATATATATAAATAACCACAAGCAAAAATTTGAAAAGAGGAAATTGTGAATGATCCAGTATAGCAACATGGTGAAATAGTATTTAAGACTATATGGTTTTCCTCTCTTTACAAGAATTGAGCATTTAGAAAATTTACCTTCACACTACTTTTTTTTTGTGAAACCACGTCTGGTGAAAGATTACCACCATTAGCATGCAAATGCCTTGACAGCAGAGTTGATTTTCCCTCTCTCTCTTTTTCAGCACCTAGAAATTACAATTTCATAAAATATTTACCTCAAGAAAGAAATAGAGTACCTGAAAATTATAATTTCATAAAAGATTTTGCACTGAAGAACAAAGAAGAGAAACAGGAGTTGAAAGAAAAGCTACCGAGAAGCTTGAAATGGTCAGTGGTTATCTTATGAGCTTTAGCTTCTACTGAGCTGCATTAAAGTATACAAAACATATTTGTTACGGAAGCACAAAGGTCATCCATACAAGTGTATTCTGCCAAAGGATACAACTGAAGACCAAGTGAGAAAAAATCCGAGAAGAAGAAAAAGATTGAAAAAAACTTGCCTCTGTACAGTCCGAGAAGTGGTGTTCGATGAAGAGCTTTCAGAAGAAAGATGCCAGGAAAGAGTTTTTACTGCACAGTAAATTTCATTTGTTCAACAGACAATTCATTACACTGATGCATCCCTCTTGTTTCTATTTCCCACCATCAACAGGAGAACTATAGTTAAGCATGCTTAAAAT
The DNA here is from genome assembly GCA_964058865.1 of Eleocharis quinqueflora. NCBI lineage: Eukaryota > Viridiplantae > Streptophyta > Magnoliopsida > Poales > Cyperaceae > Eleocharis > Eleocharis quinqueflora. Next base: position 42,856 of record CAXKVX010000364.1, read on the forward strand.
ATCAAGTTTTGAATGCATGCATGAGCATTTTACAAAGGGGAAGGATACATGGATTATTCTATATCAATGGGAATATTTAAGTCAGTATACCTTTTCAAGGTATAAAGAATACATTTGGATTTTGCAGGATTGGAGACAATTTTTTCCAACAGTAAAATTAAATAGAGAACTTTTTAAAAAAAAATGCACCTGAGCTGTAGGGTCGTGGTTTCATTTCACTTGAATCTTGTTTAAATTCTGTTTGAAGATGCTGTACAATACCTGGATTTTTTAAATTGCCAGAATCTACCATGAAAGAGAAAATTTACTGGTCTTAAAAATCAATAAACAACAGAATAATAGTTCATTTGACAGACTTCCAAAAAGAAGACTTAGTTCCACAGTCTTACAGGGTAGAATGTAATGTTTATGTAGCTTTGGTGTAGCTCCACACATCTGTTGTTGCCTCAGACCTTCTTTATCAATGTAAGTTCGGCATGTCGATATTCGCTAATTTCAGATAAAAATGAAAAAGTAATGTTATACTAGATCTTTTTCCCCTCTCATTTGTGCCCATCAAACAAAATGCAATTCATGTACATGCCTAAAAAACTGTATGGATCTGTTCATGATTCTCTAAAACAACATTGAAAGCCAACCCTAAGCTTTTTTGCCAATAATGGAAAAGTAAATTACACAGATGGTCCTTAAGGTATCAGCTTTTCCCATTTTTCACCAAGAAGTTCCAAATTCTCATTATAGCCCCTAAAGTTGTCAAAATGTGCCAAATTAGTCTTAAGGTTAGAATATGCTAAAATTGAAACAATAATGTGGTTCTATGATGACCTGAATGCTGCCATGAATGTTGAAATCACAAATATCTGATAATGGAATGATAACATTAGTGTCCATGCCATTTATATAATAGATGAAATTGTAAATAATGACTTTAACAATAACACTGCTATATACGTCAAGACTTTTATTTACATTGTCACATCATTGACAATGATATTCATTCAATTTATAAGAACATGCCTTAAGTAAAGAATTGGTAGGACCAATTTGGTTGAAACTGACAAACTTAGGGACCAAAATGGAAATCTCCAACTTTACTGATCAAATGGAAAATGGATTGAAGGTCAAAAAGTGTAATTTAAACTATCTAACACAATGGCAAATTTCTATTTTCTACAAATGCTTTTCCTAGAATGTACTTCAAAGAAAATAGAACCTGGTTGAGAGATGAAACTTTGTAGTCCAGAGCCGACACATCGGACGACTGTTGGTCAAATATATCAGTCAAGTTATAAGCAACCGTGCCAAGATGGTCGACTGCATTTACTAGAGCCCGTACAGCATAATCTTTCAAGTTATCTAAAACCCTGCAATAAGACCCATACGTTTAGAATATGGAACCATAACACAAATTCTCTTTTGAAGTAGCATAACAGGAAAATTCAGATATGAGTAACTGAATAGTTCCTTTTAGAAACAACAAAAAGGTAAGAACTAGAGGCTACAAAAACTAGATATGCATGCTAAATGCCAATCCAGTACTGGTATAAAGTGGTAGGTCAATAACTCATTGTTAGGTAAGTTGCTGTTTAGGAGTACCTGAATACTTGTGACATCCCAAATTTTGCTGGTGTTACTTGTCTTAATATGCCCTGTTTTTCGGTTAAAATTTCTATCAACTTGGACTAATTGGTTACATAACTTTAGGCTTGTAGCATCCAACAAAGTTAAAAATAGTCACAACATGAAAATAGAACTTAACTTTCTATGGCGTTCATTATTATCTGGACCCACATACACCTACTGCTAGGTAACAATTAAAAAAATAAACTTCTACAGTGAAGTGCTCAGAATTTCTTTGCAGTTGGATGATACAGTTGACCAGTGGCTAACTATAATTAACTAATTGAAGAAATTTCTCTATATTCGAGAGAAGATAAATTCTCAAATCCAAGTTAAAACTAAAATATTTAAGCATGATTAAAAAGTATCAGCAGCATACATTTGTTTTTGTTCACTGTGAAGATACGACTTCTCACAATATTCAGCAGCTGAATAGAGTTGAGGCCTCAAATTTTTTAATTCCTACACAAAAAAATAAAATAAAATACAAATTACAATTTACAAACAAAATAACCCAAAAAACTCGGCAACTGGGGATCCGTATTCGCTGCCATTATTTCTCTACCATTAAATCTGATCTGCTGCCTTAAATTTAGACGGCTGTGATTTGATTCGGGGATCCCACTATTTGTGAGGTCCATTTGTGCAAATTACTGCCATCATAATAACGGCAGCAGATATGAATTCGGCAACTGGGACAGAGACTTTTCTCCAATTCCAATAAATCCGCTAGTCTTTTTGCACAAAGAGGTATCCAACTTTAAACCAGATTCAATGCCTCAACAACAAGCAAGTATCGGGATTTGGGCTCACAAAAGAAAAATGAGTAACAAAATAGACAGAAGATATTAACCAGATAAATAGTAATAAATAAGCAAATAAACAAGAGATCTCTAACGGAGAAGAAGAGGGAAAGCACCTGTAAGGCCTTGACGAAGCTTTTGCTCCTCTCCATTGACACCTCATCAAATGTCATGGCTGCCGCCATGGTCATGATCTCTACCTTTTTCTTCTTCCTTTTTTCTTCCTATTGAGTGGAGAAAGTACAGAAGGAAGAATTTTAGTAGCAGAGAGAAATAGGTTATGTTTTAGTCGCCTCTTCTGGTATTTCTCCACTTTGTTTTTGTTATTTTTTCTTTTGGAAGGTGAGAGAGCGAGAGAGGGAGAAAGAGAGTAGAGTAGAAGCGATACCGGGAATGCGAGTTTCGGGTTTGCTTTTTTTTTTTTCAAGAAAGGAGGGAAATGGAGGGTAAATTTTCATAGAAGGCCAAGGCCCAAACAATTTCAACAGATAAGGTCAAAGTCATTCTAAAAATTGCACAGAGAATCAAAAGCGCAACTATTAGTTGCGTCCCTAAGAAAATTCGATTTTTTTGCTGAATTCAACGCATTATGTAGCTGCTTTTTCAGATGTGAGGCCTAAAGGGGTGCAAGTAATAGTTGCGCTCCTAAGTGTTGCTGACAAATTTTTTTGCTAAGTTATGATTATTAATACTATATGCAAAAAAATTGTACAGCATGACTTAGAGGCGCAACTATTACTTGCGTCCCTAAGAGGTATGGCTCGCATCTGAAAAAGTAGCTGCAGAATGCCTTGAATTAGTTGCGCTCTTAACCCTTTGTGTAATTTTTAGGATGTTATTGATATTATCTATTGAAAATTTTGGATCGTTAGCCCTCTATGAAAATTTTCCAAATGGAGAGTTACGCATCTTCATTTCCTCTCCATTTTTTAGAACCGGAAATGTCAGGTTTTCACGTAAATGCTGAATGCTCTTTAATATATTTTTGAGACGTCTCATGATAGTTGTTATATTATTTTTTGACGATATTTTAACTATGAAATAAACCAAAACAAGTTTTAAAATAGTCAATTTATGGTATATTATTAGACATATAAAAAGTATAGTAATCAAAATTCGTGCAATTTTAGTATCGTTTGTTATACATCATGACTTTTTTACTTCATGAATTGTTACTTGTTTACTTTAGATATTAATTTTTTAAGTTACTTTATAATGCATAATAAAATTTTATTACTTTTCATAACCATGATAAGCGTGTCACATCAATTGTTGTGAGAAATGAGCAATCGGAAAATTCGAGGTAAAATAAGGATGTGCTGAGAAAAGATATTCCGATTCTATAAATGTTGAGATAAGGAAAGAAATTAGATTACAAAGGCGAGAAGAGAGAAAATATGAAAGTAGCTAATCTAAGCACACATGTGAATTAATTCCTAATTCTTTGTTCTAACTATGTATTTATAGGCTCACTAAAATCGATCGGAGATTGATCATCTCAAGCGAGTCAACGCCTAATAGCTTTGTCTGGGCCCATTGTAATGAGGTCATATCATCAGCTCTCGAGCTTCTATAATTAGAATGACTACGGAAGCTTAGTCTTCTCCTAACCGAGGCTTTTCAACTCGACATCGAACTCTTGGAAATGGTATTTGAGACAAGTGCGAAGTTGCCGAGGTTGGGCACCGAATCTTTGAGGCCAGCCTTCGGGTTTTTCTAGTCCAAATTTGTTCTTCAAGTTTATGTGCTCCAACTATTCCTTTGAGCGAATGTCGACATTCGCTACCTCACGATATTTCTCTGACGAGCCCTTGAGCAAGTTATGAGCCGACCCTTCCGGCAAACTCCCGGACAGATCAATAACGTACCCCAAATAATGCCATCATCATGTCGCTTAGGAGGCTGGAACGAAGGGTTATATTATCTTCCTCCCAATGAGCTGGACACACCCTTGGCTGGTCAGATAAGACGACAATAGAATACCAAAGTAACTTTATTACTTTTTCCTTGTCATTTGCAACATTTCTCATGTTTCTTACTTCTTTTTCTTTTGAACATCTATCATGATGAAGAAGGAGCTTCATCTTACCTTCTGAGGCATAGATAAAGCTTTGAAAGACTTAGCCGAGACTTTTAAGAAGCATGAAGTTGGTACCTCGGTGAGCTCCCAACCTACAAAAAGGCCGAAGACAAAGAAACCTGCAAAGGAGAACGTGGTAGACAAAGGGGTCAGTCTAGAACCACCTCAAAAGCAACTTTAGCGAAAGACCGTGGTCCCGAAGGCTACTCTCGCTATTGCAGCTGTTCCCTTGAGTTCTAGAGTTCCTCCTTGCTCCCCTGATCGTTTCCCGGTTCCTAGCGTCGGAGCTCAAAAACATGCTACTCCTTCGACACCCAAGTCCAGAACCTAGGTGAAAAGACTGGCGCCGACCATGTCGGCAAAGGGAGAGCTCGAGTAGAGACCAAAAGGGGAAAAAGGTGGATGAAGATGGGGACTTTGTCGATCTCCGACTCTCTCACTATCGAGAATTAATGTCGGATGTTAGCGTGGGTGACCTCTCGGATGCCCCCATTTTACTTCTTCCCTTCGCTCAACAGCTTATATCGAAGTGTACTCCGAGATACTTGAGGCGTGAGTACGCCGATATGAATCTGGAATCCTTGGCGTCCTACGTTGTGAAGGATTATTTTCTCCAGGGTACTGCTATAGTCGAATTGGCTTCGAGGCTTGGTGACATGGCAACCCTTGAGGGAGGAGAGCTTCTTCCGAGCGTTGCTAAGACGATTGCTAAGCACAAGGCGACCATCAAAGCTGTAAGAAATAATCTATGTATAACAATAAATCCAATATAAATTGTTACCGAAAGCGAAAGCGAAAACGATCGAGCACCGTCTCCTTTCGAGTATTTCATGCACCATGTGTCTTGTTGTGTCATCTCTTATTCTTGCACAAAACACTAAGGGAGTGTTTGGATCACCAAAAATAGCACTAACCATGGATAAGTGTTGCTATCCACACAAAAATGTGATCCAAACATGATTTAGTAAGTTGTGAGTAGTGTTGGTTAGTGCTATTTTGCTAATCCAACAAAATGGTAGGATTAGCAAATTAGCACATGTCATGGTTAGCAAAATTATTATTTTATTACATTGTAATCATCATCTTGATGTTATTATTATTTAATATTATTATTATTATTATTTTAATTGTCATTATTTTATTATTATTATTATTGTCATTATTATTTTATTATTATTATAATTGTCATTATTATTATTTTATTATTATTATTGTAATTATTATTATTTTATTATTATTATAATTGCCATTATTACTATTATTTTATTATTATTATTATTTTAATTGTCATTATTTTATTATTATTATTATTGTCATTATTATTTTATTAGTATTATAATTGTCATTATTATTATTATTTTATTATTATTGGTCATATTATTATTATTTTAATTGCCATTATTTTATTAATATTATTATTGTCATTATTATTTTATTAGTATTATTATAATTGTCTTTATTATTATGTTTATTATTATTGTAATTATCATTATTTTATTATTATTATAATTGTCATTAATATTATTTTTTATTATTTTGATTGTGATTATTTTATTACTATTATAATTGTCATTATTATTTTATTATTATTATTATTATAATTGTAATTATCATTATTTTTATTATTATTGTAATTATCATTATTTTATTATTATAATTTTCATTAATATTATTTTATTATTATTTTAATTGTCATTATTTTATTATTATTATTGTCATTATTATTATTATAATTGTCATTATTATTATTCTTATTATTGTTATTGTAATTATCATTATTTTATTATTATAACAATTGTCATTATTATTATTTTATTAATATTATTTTAGTTGTCATTATTTTATTATTATTATTATTGTCATTATTATTTTATTAGTATTATTATAATTATTTTTATTGTCATTATTGTCATTATTATTATTTTATTACTATTATCATTTATTATTATTGTATTATTATTATATTATAAATTGATATCAATATTTTATTATTTTATTATTATTATTATCGTTAAAAAAACTAAAATAATTTATTATTTTACTAACTCACTATCACTACTCCAAATGTGCAATCCAAACAACATTTCACTAACCTAGATAGAACAAAATTAGCACTATTTTTGAACTAACCTAGATAGCAAAAAGTAACCACTATTTCAACCACTAATCTAGATAGCACTATTTTTGCACTAATCATGACATGATCCAAACGCACCCTAATAAAATTATGGTTGAGGCTTAAAGCACAAGACCAAAATCAAATTACTAGGCGGAAGCGTTTTCAATCAACAATTTCAAACTCGCGCTATGGAAGTAGACTCGACGCTATGGAAGTAGACTCAGATATCTACGGCTCAATGACTTGTGATAATAAAAAAACTTAATCACGATTCCGACGAGCATAGCTGAAGTTTGTAGAAAAAAATGCTAATCATACTTAATATTTTTTTGTAGCAACTTCAGTTGCGCTCATCGGAATCTTAATTAATTTTTTTTTATTGTCGCAAGCCATCGACTTGTAGATATCTTAGTCTACTTCCACCCCGTCGAATCTGATTTACGGTCGGAGGAATGTGCATATCAAATTTGACTTCATTTTCAACTTATGTCTTAATTAGTCATGAGTTTGCATCTGAATTAATTTTAAACTACTCGTTTCTCCGATCGCAAATTAGACTCGATGCGATGAAATTAAACTATAATATTTACAGCTCGATGGCTTGCGATGATAAAAATAAACTATTTATGATCTCGATGAGCATAGCCGAAGTTGTTACAAAGAATTACTTAAATATAATCTAACCCATCTATTAAATTAATAATATTTTTATTAATAAAAAATTTTATGAAATGAAAGGACGGTGTTGGCAACACCGTTCTTTTGATTTTTGCAAAAAAGAGTGTGTTGACAATACCGACTTTTTCTATTTTTTATATTTTTAAGTAATTTTTTTATTTAAATATAATTAATTAATTTAATTTCCGTTTCAAGAAAAATCGGGTGGAGTTAGAGAAGTGATGGCGACGGTCAATAGCCGGTCACCTCGGTAGTCTTAAAGTAGAAAGAGAAAGTAGATTTGATTTGATTGTTGGTGGATGAGAAATTGATTACATTTTGACACTTAATAAAGTAATTATTACTGAGGCGTGGGTTCGCCAAATCCGAATCTTCTCAAATCCCTCTGTTTTATAAACCGAAGATATCCATTTGTATTTGTGACAGCTATAAGTTACAAAAAATAAGAAAAAAAGAAAGATTATATTCTTCCTTATAGTGATATTCGTTCACTGCACAGTGCACACAGCTCACAATTTCATATGAACTGATGGACATGGTTACGACTGAAGAAAAAAATATTTTTAATGTGATTTCTGGAACTTTACCAAACCTCTCTTCCTAATGAGATCGGTGTCGACATATAATTATGTAAAAGAACACTATGCAGCGAAGCACAAATTGGACACACAATTTACTGTGACAACCTACTACGTTACTACTTACTACTTCAGCGTTACTGTACCCTCCATTACCTAAATTGGAAAAGCAGAGTGGTTTGCTTAAAAAAATCTACTTCCATTTTTGTGAACAAAAATATAACTACAGTTTTACCGAGTCTTTAAATCTGCCTTGGATATCACTCATGTCATATGCATAAATGCTATGTTGCTTTCCCAACTGTATTCCAAAAGATTCGAGCGTATAAGGATGCGAAACTTTTATCCCAAGAATTCCCAAAAGTGGTCTGTGGTCACAACTCACATAAAATTTAAGTTTCTCTGCTTGATATTTGACAAATGTTAGCCTGTTGGAGGTTAATATAATAATAATAATAATAGTATTAGGTACTAATAGTGATGATGATGATGTGACGAAGATGATGATGATCATAAAGATGATGATGCTAATAATAATGTATGTTGAATGAGTGCGGGTGTGAGTATCATATCCAATACGAGTGCGTCGGTGCGGCGATACGGTAATTTAAAAAAAAGTCAAATACTAATGCGGCTATATATATATATTAAACTTTAATTAAAAATTAATTTAATACATAAAAAATAATATATAAGTGAATATATATAACAAAATTAGTATTTTACACAAGAGATGAGATGACATAATGGTAATTAGATATTTAGGTGTCGTGATGGGAAGTTGATTCAATCATACGATATCGTGAGGAAGCAACGACCAGAAGTGCACTTGATTGTCATATGAAGTATGTGACACGAATTGATATCCGATACCAGTGGGCAAATATCCAATATACAGATGTGGTAAGATATTTGAAGTATTCGAGTAACATAAACATAATAATAATAATAATAATAATAATAATAATAATAATAATAATAATAATAATAATAATAATAATAATAATACTTCTAACACCTATGGCAATTAGAGAAAAACCATCAACATAAATACTTCTAACACCAATATGCATTAATTTGTACACACTGCAGAATTATTACATATTCTTATTTCTCAAACATTAAATCCCTGTCATTCCCTATAAAAACAATAAAGTCCTAACACTTATATTAAAGCCTTTTTCCTATTAAATCGTTTCCTAAAATATAAGAAGAAAATACTAGTAATAGTAAAACCTTATAATTTACCAAGTATGACCGTTTAGCCCCAGAAACATCCAAATTAAGCCTCAGTTCTAAATGCTTTGTTTGGTGTTTAACCACACCTATAGCATTGGCATTTCTTACTTGACCTTTGATATTTCCCCTCTTGCATTTTCCAATTCCGGACATTGATCCAATCCCTTCATACCACTTCAAATTTCTATCATCAAAGCAAAGCCCCAAATTGTTATGCACTCTCAATTTATTTCCCAATTTCCACACCATCTCCTTACCAAATGGCACTGGTCCTGTCAGTTGGTTGCTACTGATGCTTAGTTCACTAATATTCTTTAAATTTATAAAGGATTTTGGAATAGAGCTGTTGAATTTGTTTCTATCTAGACGAAGAATTCGAAGGCTCGGTAAATATCCGATGGAGTCCGGAATAGGTCCGACGAGACCCATATCAGATAAGACCAACATGATCAAATTCTCTAGCCCGGTAAATGTTTTGTTTGGAATTGTCAATTCTTGCATGGAATTGCCATTAAGTATCAATGCTTTTAGGGCATGCATTTCTCTTAGTGTGACTGGAAGTGGGCCAATGAGTGAGTTGTGGCTCAAATCAAGTAGAATCAGGTTTGTCAGCTTGCCAATTGAATCTGGTATTGGCCCGGTAAGGCGGTTTCTACTTAGATCCATTTTCAAAAGGGATCCGCATTGACCGAAACCTTCTGGAATTTGTCCGTGTAATACATTGTGGCCAAGGTCAAGGATTCTCAATTTGGGTAGTTTGAATTCAGGTATTGAACCACTCAAACTGTTGTGACTCAAATCAAACAATTGAAGATGTTGAAGTCTTTGGAAAGAATTAGGTATGGTTGATGCGAGTTGGTTGCCGTGTAGGTCTAACACACGCAATCGGGTCAAGTTACCGAGATCGGTTGGAATGGGCCCCACATGGCTATTCTCACGCAACACCAGTGACCTGAGTGTGTGACCCAGCTGCCCGAGAAAGCTAGGAATTGGCTGTGGGTTACTTGTAAAACATCGGTAGAAGAAGAGAGAGTGAAGGTGAGGCAATGAGAGAATTGCAGGTGACAGAGTGGCACCATTGCTGCAAGATGGGAAGGCAGTGTCATCCGATAATGCACCGAAAGAGAGCGACACCACATGGTAAACATCTCCATTAAGACCTATTACGCATTCGATACCATGCCACCGGCCCTGGCACACATCCGAGATAGATGTTGCCCAGTCGTTTCCAGTAGCTGCCATGATGGCTTGCACTGCCAATTGTTCTCTCGGGTCAGTGCGGGCCCATGTTGATGCATCATCAGGCAGAGTTGGTGGCTCCAGATTTGGGACCGAGGAGGTGTCGGGCAGGATCACCGTGAACTCGGCATATGATAAGGATGGTATTATGTAGATAATAACAAAGAGCAATAGAAGTTGAGTGCATGACATGTCTGGTTGTTGATTTTTAAACACAGGGAGATGAGCTATGGACGTTGGTTTTGGAGGGAAGCAACGGTCTAATTGCATATATATATGGTATATGTTTAACTGTTTAAGATGGAATTGGACTAATAAATGGGTTCACGGGGTTTGAGAAGTGCATGGGAGCATTCAATTTGTTTCACGGGAAATGAAGAACATGGCGAGTAGCAAACAGATGTAAGAGCTAGAAATTCTTGCTGAATTGTCTCTGGTAATTCCTGAGAATTTACTGGTAGATGAATCCATGAAGAATCCGTTCCTTTTTTACCATTGTTGTCTTCAATTTCGGGATTTGTGCTTTCTAGTCAGATTGTGGTTGGTACTGTATATAAGCCTCTCAAACGTGCGAAATGGACACGAAACTATGTCGTTTTGTTTTCGTTTCTTTAGTCCACAGAAAATAAAGTTCATTTAACGTTTCGTTCCGTGAAATTTCGCAAAAATATAAGTGCAAGGGAAAAAAAATTTGTTTCTGAAACGAAAGAAAAAAAATCATTTCGTTCAAAACGAAACTAAACGACTAAACAAATTTTTTTCGTTCGGTTGACAAGCCTAACCATCTACTTTCATGTCTTTCATACTAAACTTTGTCGTTTTGGCACTAACCATTGACAAAAGAGGAGAATATTCTGGCCAGAAAACAAATGGACAGAACAATGATTGTGAACTCATGGTTTCAACTCATGAGTGCACTAACGTGAAATTTAATAATTTAGGTACATCATGAGTGCAACATTTGATTTTGCACTTATGATTTCAACAATTGAATCAATGAGTCACACTATCTCTCTTATTAAATTATTTGAAAAGAAAAAAATAATAAATTATTAAATTATTAGAAGAGAGATTGTAATTGATTGATCCAATGGTATAATCATTAGTGCACAATCAAATTGTACATTCATGAGTGTACCTAACCTTAACTCGATAGAATGCTATTTTGGTATTCTAATTAATGAAACGAGAGTAGTAAGTTTTTTATAATAATTTATTGTTATGTTATTTTAATGAAGCCGATGAGAGGCTCCAAATCATGAATTCATAACTCTTTTTGTGTTTAAATTCGTACACTTTACGATATAGTGTAGCCAGAAAACATTCATGATTGCTGGTGGCGACATGATCCTGATCGACAATCTCGTCACTTGTCTCTTAGTCATCTAGTGATACAAAATTAAACCCTTTCTCAGCCTCTTAAGCCTACTAATCTTGCTCAAGTACACTTGGATTTCTGAAAACTAGCAACAAATTATCGAATCAGGACCATACAACTCACAAAATTGGCTAGGTTTTAGAAAAAAACAACGAACAAAATCATGAGTTTAAGACTTGTGAGAGTCTCAACTATCTAAGAAGGGAATAAATCTCCCGTAGTACAGTTGACAACTGTACCACTTGATTGATCAACTAAGCAAGGGAGAGAGACAGACTCAGAGAAGAGAGATGTCGCCGATAGCATGCGAGAGAAAGAGAGAAAAAAGAGGAGAATGAGCGACGCGAGTGAAATGTTAGGGTTTTATTCGACAACTTCCTCTTTTTCTCCGTCATACATACTCTGATATTCCTAAAATTCTAAACTCATAGAATACTTTATGCAAAAACGAAATAACGCAAATGGCACAAGCCCAAATCGTTTGCGTTTTGTTTATTTAACGAAACAGAGGCCCAAAACGTTTGCATTTCGTTTATTTAACGAAACAGAGAACGAAACAGAGGCCCAAAACATTTGCATTTCGTTTATTTAACGAAACAGAGGCCCAAAACGTTATTCATTCCACTTATCCTTAACGTAACAAAATAATGTTAAGGCCTTTATCGTTGACAACCCTAATTACATGGGGCAGATTTAGGTGAAGTCGACTAAAGTGATATGGCCATGACGTAGACTGAAGATGATATGAAGACCGAAGTGACGTAGCTTTTTCGAGTCGCACCATATTCCTTTGTAATAAGTAATGACAACTAAAGACTGAATGGAACAAGCAAGAAATTTCACAATATTAGATGGGGCTAGGGTTTTGACAAAATTCGGATGAGTTCGACCCGGTCCAGAAAACTCGAGTCTGCGATCCGGTGTGGTCCGATCCGAGGGCAAATTCGTGCGAATTCGTCCAAAAAAATTTGGAGGCCAAAGATGGGTAGCGGTCAAGTCGGTCTAACCCAAATCCAACCCGTCATAACTCGCCATTAACCTGTGCAAAACTCATGCAAACCCGTCCAAACCCGCCTAAACCCACAAAAAATCATGCAAACCCGTGAAAATTCCGTACAAACTCGTGCAGAACCAGACCAAATCCGAGAATAATCTGGGTATAACCCGGGAATAACCCCTTAAATTAAAAAAAATCAAAAAATTCAAAAAAAAGAAAAAAATCTGGCCAACCCGAGCCTTAGATGGGTTGCGGCCGACTTAAATTTTTTTGACTCATACAAACCCAGCCCGTCGATCAGACCAACCCGTCGATCCGACCAACCCGTTGATTCAGACGGGTTTGACCGACCCGACCCATTTTCAAATGCCTAGATGGACTCAATAGATTTTCCTGAATTTTAACGATGAACTGTCGAGTTTGTCCGAGAATAAGGAGAAACGACAATAATATTTTTTGAGTGAGTCAGTTATGAACAAAATACTAAACTAACATTTTAATAAGTTAATTCCAGTCGTTAATCTTATAAATGACAAAATAGGTATTATATTTTCAGTTAATATATCTGTTAATATTTTCTTCGTCGCAATAAGTAGCCTTAGAGCATCTCCACCCGTGAAACTCTTTGAGTTTCTAAATAATGCCACATCAGATTAAGAAACTTAATTCCTTTTTAGTTTATAAACTCTTACATCCCTAAAACTACAATTAGAGTTTCTTAATCGCCACATCATCAACTAACTATTTTTTTTGTTAATTTTTTAACCAATGATATTGACACGTCACAATTTATAAATCTTGAATCAAAGTTTCTAAATAAGAAACTCTCAATCAAAGTTTCTGAATTAGAAACTCTGTTACATTTCTGAAACTGAATTATAAGCTGCCACGTCAGATTAGAAATTCTGAAAATTTTAGAAATGAAGATGCTTTTAGGAGAGTTTTACGCAACAACGTAAACTTCTCCTTCGCTATCTCCTTTGCTCGGTTGGGTGACAGCATGATCCCTTTTCATTCCGTCTCATACAGACTAATCCCAGTTGGAATGGGATCTGGTGTTGCACGGAACAGTGTAACGCAGTATCAGAATCGTCCGATCGCAAGTTGATTGCATCAAGATTTGTGCCAAAGTATAAAGGCCCTCTGATTTTCATTTTTGACGATCGATCGCGAAATTGACGATCGATCCGGACCGTCCATCTGTTATAGCGCGATACTGCACTATAGTAGATCCCAATCCCAGTTGAGTATCGGAAAAAAATAAGGAAAGTACGACGTCCCTTTCTCAAGCAAATGGATGGAATCAACAACTAGCAAGACTATCAATCATGATGGTAAAGACTTGGTGCATCACTTCTATTGTAGTCCCGGTTCATTCTATTATGTATTTATTGTTTCTAACTTTCTATTTGCATCACTTTTGATTTATGTTTTCCAAGTTGTCAGATTGAAGATCGCATTTAAAGTTTTCTTAGTTGAAGATTTACTAAATAAAAATTATTTTAGAGATGCAAAAGTATAGAGATTAAATTACAGATGAATCACGTCCACAATTCGGAAGAAATTTAGATATAAATGCTACTGTTGGTTTTGAATAGGGACATTATTTCCATGAAATGCTTATGCGGAAACTAAAATCAAAGTATTATTGCTTTCTTCAGCAGGAACCAGCAAATATACCTGATACTGTTGCTTGTTTTCCTCCTGATGTTGTGCCTGAGGTAGATACTTGTGGAACTGAGGTATTGTTTGATTCATTGATTAGTTTAGTATTGATGAAGTCATCATGATTTGGAATTTTGGATCCTTCTTAGTCACGTAAATAAAGCTATTACATACTATTAAATTGGATTTCATAACCTCACCGAATTTATATTTATATTCTCATATTTCACAAGGTAATGACGACAACGGTTTTGAGGAACTGAGCAACTTGTAGTATTCTGCTGTAATATTGTAGCATTGAATCAGTCGCTTTGGCAAAGCTGTGTTAGAATTTCATGTGTAATTTTAAGAAGACAAAAACTAAAAATTTTGTCTTTATTTAACTCAATACACAAATGATCTTATTTATATAACAATTGCAAGCAAGATTACACTATGACATTTCATCGAACACCTCTTGTGCATCACCAAATACAGAAAATAATCAATTATTTCTTGCACGAGAATGGATAAAAATTATACTTAAAGAGATTGTCAAATCTCTTGGTAGAGAGGAGTCAATTCCTCTTCTAGATCTCTTGAAAAATCTTTTTCTTCCTTCTTCGGCTATGGAAGCACCCAGTGGTGGAGCCACATGCACCTTGGGGAGTGCAGCTGAACCCCCTAGATTTTTTTTTTTAAAAATGACCATATATTTGAATTTTTTTTTGTAAAAATGATCATATGAGATAATTTTTTTAAGAATAAGCATCATTTCAAAACCCCCTGAAAAATATATCGTAAATCCTGAACACCCTGGCAAAAATCCTGGACCCACCCCTGGAAGCACCCTTTCTCTTGGTTCATCTTGAACCTAAACAATAATCTAAAACACCTTTAGATATATGAATGCAGATGTTAGAGTTTAGATCCAACCACCTAGATTTTCAATCTTCAATGAACAAGCTATTTCATTTGATGGCTAAACCTTGCAAGAGAAGTGAAAGAAGAACAATGAAGTTTTTCTTTCTACACACAAGAGAGAAGAGAAAGGGTTACTATCACGAAATACTATTCATGCTACTGTAGCAAAAGAGAGAAAAAGTTATTTTCATCTCAAACATATCAATTTATATAGTCAAGTCCTAGGCAACAATTGTGTTAAATATTTACACAAATGACTTTGACTACTCTCTTATTAGTCTCTAATCATATTTTGCAAAGATTTAATTTATGAGCAAATAATATGACTATATTATTTTAATATGAATTAATTTATTATTCTTATAATGCTTTCAAACACTATATAAAACAATATTCACATATATTCTCATAAATTTATTTTATGATCTAAGCATGTCATTTTACATGACATATTATTTTAATATTTTATCACATACATTTTAACTCATACATAATGAGATTAAATACATCATACAAAATGTAAAATACTTGTTGTTTTTGTTCAGTTGTGTGACCGTATAGAGGATCTACGTCATCTTGGAATATAACATAAAATACTTTATATTATGGACTACAGAAGGGTATATCACTAATTTATAGTCTCCCAAATAACATAGTCGTTACGTGCTTGATCCACTTGATCTGTGTCTATCCTTGTCTCGTGATATTTTAAATAATGCAAAATATGATCGTATCATTTTTGCATTATATTCTTTTCTTGATCTCTCAAATGAATTATAAATATAACTACATCAGTTATATTGCATGCAATATAATTTCACTTTACCAAGACGCCTAGTAATATCATAACTCAAATAATTGAGGGACAATAATAATATTGACATATAAATTTCTCCCGCACAAGTTGTACATAACGAATTACTATATCATTCCAATCATTTGAATGAACTTTAAATAACAATCACATTATATTCTTCTCATGTGAAAAACCTATAAGTCTCATATATAAGATTCAGTGATTCATTGGAAGTATTAATGACACAGAATACAATTCATATCATGTTCCATCGGGTTAGGTCATGTTTAGTATATAAATAATCATCATTTTATATACTCATGTCATTGAAAGATAATCACTTGTCAACATTTATAGAACTACAATGTACTTTCAATTGACATGACAATCTTCATGGTAAATAATATTCTCTTTAATTATCACGACTGTGAACATATTTAGAATTATATGTTTTCATCTAAAGAGTTCTATGATTAAAGACCACGAACATCTTCTCAAACACTTCTAAAGATATAACATATCAATCTCAAGGAACATAAATGTATAATAACATTTAAAATCATAAACAATTCATAAATTCGTTATAAAAAAGATAACTTTCAAAACACACAACCTTCATTCTTCCACTTGTTTTTAAAGTTTCTTATATACATAACACATGCATAAACTCTAAAAAAAGAGAAGCCTTTTAATTTAGTTTTCAAACCATTCTCTGTAGTCTTGTAGAACCATGGACTCGAAATGAATTTCGTTATTGTCTTGCGATAAAGGTTTTTCAATGAATCAGCTGTGTTGTTGTTTGTGTCTACTCATAATAATATAATTTTGCATTTGTCTATAAAGTCTCGAATCATGAAATACTCTCTATCATGTACTTTGTCTTATGATGTGATATTAGCTCCTTGGTTTGCAAAATAGATGTCCTATTGTAGCAAAACAACTCCAAGGATCCTTCACAGGATAAGACAACATTTGTCATAGTTGATTACTTCCAAGTACGCCAACTCACTTCACCACCATTCAAAAAAAAGACGTATCCAGATTGATCATCTGGATCAGTTATAAAACTAACATCAGTGTAGCCTTCTACAATGAGCTCTCTTTGATCATCATAGACAAGAAACTTATTCTTGGTCCTATTTAGATACCTAAGAATATTCTTGGCTGCAGTCCAATAATTAGGACTAGATGAAGTCTAATGACGACTTGTCATTCTTAGAGCATACCCGACATTCGGTCTGCAAGTCATAACATACATGATGGAATCTAAGACTAAGTCATAAGAAATATTCTTCATGCATTCTATGTCTTTGTGTGTTGTGACAAATTGTAACTTGCTAAATTGCACAAACAATTTCATTGACACATTTCCTTTCTTGAAATTTTCTATACGAAATCTTTCCAAGATTTTGTCAATTTACACTTTTTGACTTAGACCAATGAGCTTACGAGAACTATCTCTATATATCTTAATCTCTAAGACATATTAAGCATCATCCATGTTATTCATCGAAAAATATTGTTTTCAATGAGCTCTTGTTTGCTCCATCAAAGATACTTCATTCTTCATTAATAATATGTCGTCGACATATAAGATCTAAAACTATATATGGCTCTCACTAACCTTTTTGTATACTCAAGGTTCTTAATTGCTTTGAATGAATTCATGGGTTTTAACCTCTTCATCAAAGCACTTGTTCCACCTCCTCGATGTTTGCTTCGAGTCATAAATGGCTCTTTGAAGCTTGCATACTATGTTGCTATTCTTTGGATCATCAAAACCTTGAGGTTGTAACATGTACACATCCTCATATATTTTACCATTTAGGAAAGTTATTTTGAAATCCAATTGCTAGATTTCATAATCCTAAAATGCATCAATAACTAGCATAATCCGAATAGATTTGAACATGACAACTTGAGAAAAAGTTTCGTCACAGTTATGGGTGTCTAACGTGGTCAACGACCACGAAAAGACACTCTCCCGTTTGCGTTTCGTTTCTAAAATGAATTTTTGTTTTTTTTCGTTTTCGTTTCGTTAAGGTAAAAAAATTAAAATCTAGTTGCGTTGTCGTTCTATATTTTTAAACGGTCAAACGATTTTTGAACGGTCAACTCTTTCAATTTGTGTTTCTTCCTCTCTTTCAATATGTGTTTCTTCTTGCGTCGTTCTGAAAAGTACACAGAAAATTTGGAATAAAATAACAAATATTGTGTAGACCCGACTCAGCCAATGATAGCCCTCCTTTAATCAATATTCTCTCTCATTTATTTTCTATTGGTCTAGGCGTCTAGCCCAGAAAAGTCCTACGATTACTTATTTATAGAATGGGTAAACGAAAATAGCGAACAAAACGAAAACAGAAGGTTTCTCTGTCGTTTTCGTATCATGTATCGAACGCAAGAAAAAAAATATTTCGTCGATCGTATAATGGACCTAATGAAATGCAATTTTGTTGCGTTTTTCGTTTTGTTAGGACGCAATGAAACAAAAACGGTCCAAACGAATCACAATTGACAGGCCTAGTCACAGTCAATCTCTTGAATTCGACTAAAATCTTTTGTTACAAGTCTTGCCTTTTATTTGTCATGTTACTATTCATGTCCATCTTTCTCTTAATAACTCATTTGTCATTAACGAATTTCTTTCCTTGAGGAAGATCTATCAAGTTCTACACTTGATTGTCATACATGAATTTTAGTTCGAATCATGATTGTCTGTCGTATTTTCTTTCCATTGGTTCTTATAGGTCAAGAGATCTTTGGTATTCATCACCAAGACTTCATGAAGACCCATATAAAAATCAGGTTTTCTTCTTTCCCTTGTTGACATTTCTAAACTTACTATGTTCTTGTAACTCCTCTTGAGCTTCTTCAACTTCTTTTACAATTTGTTTTGAAATTGATTATTGCTTGGGTCGAGTTGAACGAACACTTGGTGAAGAGGTATGAGTCTCTTCAACAGACTTTTATGAAGCGTGATTGTTTGTACTCCCATTGATCAAAGGAACTTTATGTGACATTTCATGACCATCTTGAATGTTATCATTCATCTCATGGTCACTTGCAGGTCCTCTTGAGTTTCCTCAAGTGTTATTCTATTGCCATTGCTTTTGATTCTTTTGAGATATTTCTTCTCTAAGAATACTGCACTATTCTTAACAAATATATTATTCGTTAACTTGTGCTAGAAGTTGCAACCTTTTGTTTTGGGTCTCTTCAGAAGAATCATTTATCTATTTTGAATTTTAGTTGACATCATATGCTTGACGTATGCCTCACAATCCAAAACTTTGAGAAAAAAAAATATATGTTGGATAGTTTGCCCATCCAAAACTAATGTGGAGTTTTCTCAATGAATTTTGATGGAATAATATTTAGTGTGTGAGTTGCTGTTTGGAGTGCGTGACCCAAAAATTACAAAGATAGCTCTATTTGGCACTTCATTGAACGAACCATATTAATCAAGGTTCGATTTCTTCTCTCAGAAATACCATTCCAATGTGGTGTTCTAGATGGAATGAGTTGTGGTATGATACCACACTCTTTCAAGTATGTACTAAACTCATTACTCAAGTATTTGCCTCCACGATTAGTTCGTAAGATTTTAATTCTTTTGTCAAATTGATTCTCTACTTCATTCTTGTATTCCTTGATTTTTTTTTCAAGTATGTACTAAACTCGTATTCGTATCCGAATTTTTTTAACGAATAAGGATACGATAACACAATTATCCTCCCGTATTCGATCCGTTTACATCCCTAAAATAGATGCTAATCTAAAATGATAATAAATATTAACGGTTTAAGTAAAATTCTAACGTTATATTTCTACAAATAGGAAAAAAATAAATGCAACCCTTTTTACTAAATAATGGATACTCGTTTTTTTTAATTTAATCAATGGTGATTATATTTTCTTACGCTAGTTTATTCTTAATTAATTCCTTTATTTCTCAACACTCCTTATCAACTTAATTAGAATTGTATAAATCAAATAATCCCCACTCTCAAGAAAACTTATAAATTTTATAGCAATTAGGACACTATTCAAAACAAAGTATAGAGCGGAAGTGTATAATCAAGAGCATGTTTTTTTTCCAAAATTTTACTTTAACAATTCTATCAAAACAAGTCAAGAAGAATAAAGAATCATGTACGAAGTGTAAGAAAATAAAGATAGATAAAGTGAAGATTTTGATGCTTAGAAAGTAAGGAATAAAATAAAAAATTATTCAACTCAAAATAAATAATCTAGTTATTATTGTTGGATTAAACTCATATCTTGTTTAACAATTTGCCGAACAAAAAGTTGCAATAAAGATCAACTTTGAGTCTCAACACATACATTGTCCCTTCGCTGGTTCTATCCTTCAAAATAGATAAAATAAGTCCAGGCACAATATATGTGATTAGACTAAATTTTTTTTTTAAACAATCATCTATACCTCCGTTATGTTTTTCCAATCATCTTCTTCATCTTCCAGAATCAACCACTTCCTTTACTTGCTCAATACTTCAAAAACCATTGGAGAAAAGAATAATATAAAAATTGAAGACCAAAACAACTAGATGCTTCGTTCACAATATTACAAGTTTTTTAAATTGTTCGATTAAACTACATAAAAAAAGAAAGAAGATCAATAATTTCCAACCCCCAACCCCTTCACTCTTCACCTCCTCGACCTTCGGAATCCTTCTCATTCTGCCCATCCATGTCCTGAGTATCTTCTTCCATGTTCATTGGATCCTCCTCATCATCCGAAGAAGGTCATTCTCCTTGCCAAGAATGTTTCACGATGAGAGTAGACAAATCTGGTAGGCCTTCGGGATCTTTCAAGACTTCACCTTCAAGATTGACGAGTTCGTCCTTCTCATAGTCCCAAGTGTAACCCGATAAGTCCAACGTCCGAGGAGCCTCTTCGATGAAGCCAAGCTCCAAAGGGGAAAAAGAATAGTGCAAGCTCAGAGCAAGAAGGGTTGTATAAATCCCATCTCGAAGATCTTGTTCTAAAGCAGACAGAGCAGCGCTACGAAAAGCCTTAGACTTCAGATAATCAGGGATTAAAGAAGCTCTCTCGCGCTTCAAAGAATCCATTGCTTCTTTTAGCTGTGTGATTTCAGCATCCTTGTTTTCAAGCTCGATGTCTTTATTTCTGACCGCCTCATTACAAAGTGAGATTTCTCCTTCAAGACGCTTTATCGCACCATCTGGAAATTTAGCGTGAGAAGTCATTTCGGATATTTTGGCCTTATCCTCTTCTTGAACTTGTGTCGCCACCTCCAATAACTTTGTCTGCCTCTCTGAATCTTCTGCGAGTTTGCTTTTCTCATAGGCTAAGCGCCTATTCTCCCTCACAATAAACTATTTTTCCTTTGTGGTTTTCTTCTCAAGTTCAGGAGAAGGTTTTCCATATTGGATGGCTTCTAAATATGGGACTTTGCTCAACAGATGAACAACAACAGCTCTTGAAGTGTATATATCTCCCACCTAGCGAGCGACGGTAGGCTCCATGGCTTGAGAACTGAATTGATCCCAAAGAAATTAGGGACAACTTTCTTCAAAAACACCTCGGGAATATTCACACAATTCAGCAAGGGGAACATCCGAATTGCTGTCCAAATTGATGTCATCAGACATCATCAGACGGTGATGTGGAAGCCACAGTTCGGCACGATCACCCATTCTAGCCTGCTTCTTGGCACGCTCCTCGACTTTGGCTTTACCTTTACCCTTCAGGGCACCACGTGCCTTAGGTTTGGGAGGAGCTCTCCTTCGGGGTTTTTTATGACCTTCTCAAAAAACTATAGTGTGATGGTGGTGATTAGCACCAAGGAGTGGTGCTAAAGGCATGTTGTACATGTTGGTTTGGTAAGTTGATCGAACGTCACGACATCATCAAATTCTTTGTAGGCTCTTCTTCCTCGTCCATCAACCCAAAAAATATTCTTAACTACACCAGTTTCATCTGGTTCTATGGCATAGAAAAATTCAGGATCCTCCTCTTGTTTCTTTTTAAAGTGCAACACAGTGGTCGAAACATCAGCTCCAATAAGATTTTTCTTAATACCTACAATGAGATTGCTTACATCTTGCTACTTAAATTGGAGATTTCCCTTACCACCACAGTGATGGCTATGTATTTCAATATTTGAGTTGTTCCCACATTTTGAGCACTAAAATTTATAATGGTTTCTGTTTGCTCATGACTTATGCATTTCTGAGATCCTAATTTTTGCTTTTTGGATGGACTTGTAACGAGAGGATGGTTGTGGCTGATGAACCTAGGAGGCCTAGGTTAGTTTCGGTTTATGACAACTTACGAGGTCCTAATTGCAACTTTGACTAATTCAATTTCAAATGGCAATTGCTAAATAAATTGATTTGACAACCAACTCAATTGAAACACTTCTCAAATGCAAATAACCAACAATCAATTAGAGCAGTGTGTATATCAATGTGGCTTAACCAAATTTTAATTGCGGAAGCGTAATATCAATTAATCAATATGTCCCAAATAATTCTAATTAGAAATTCAATCAATTTTCCAATTGGCCAACTCAATAAATTGTATAGCAAGTAAAGTAAATAGAGACGAGATGAGAAATTGTAAACAAAGCAATCATGCACAAGAGACACCGATATGATAACGAAGTTCGGCTATTGACGAGCTTACGTCTCCGGAACTCTCGACTTCTCGACACGGTAACAAGGTCGAGCCGTTTCCACTAATCAACAAGAATATCTGTTACAAGCTTGAACTTGGCATTTTTATACACAAAGGCTAAAGAGAAAGATGAGAGAATGATCTCCTAAGCACACTCAAGAAATTTGGCTAATTTAGAGTTGATGAACTTGAGAGATTTAGAGCAAGATCTAGAGTTTTTTAATGGTCAATAATGGCTGTTATAATGTTTTAAATAATTGACTAGGTCAAGGGAAGAGGATACAACCCTTCCATATTTATATCAGATGAGTTTAGGGCTTGAAAACACATCAAATACCCGAACCGTCGTGTGACTGTTGCCAACCGTCACTGACTGTTGCCAGCCGTCACACGATGGTTATTCCTAGAAATTTTTGGCAGAAAATGGCTTCCAAACCGTCACTGACGGTTGCCAACCTTCACCGACGGTTTGTGTTGTTCGCGTAATCTTCAATTCTTGAAACGACCATAACTTTTGATCCGTAGCTCCGATTGAGGTCATTTTCGAAGCGTTGGAAAGGTCGCGATGAGTTCTACACTTGTTCTCAACACATCACTAGAAATTTCTAACGTTTTTCTTCTCAAATTTTGCATTCAAGTCCTAATACAATATTGATACTTGTTCTTGAAATATGTTTGCTCCTATTTCGCATCTCCAAGTTTGCTATAACGTTCCTACACAAATTCTAAAACACAAAGCACAATAAAATTCAAGATAGTTTTGCAAATCGACAAACACAAAGAAATTGTTAGACACAACAGTGGCTTTCTTCAAAAACACTCATTTTCCAGTTTCCACCTTCAACTAGCTTAATTCGAATTGAAGCATTGCAACCAACCCTAGTAAATGCCCTCTCTTTCTCTGGTGTTTTCGACAGATTTGGATCATCAACTGACATCTCTTGAATTTTTTTATGCTTTCTGAACCCTTGTTTTGAGCAAACAAATCTTATTGATGACACTCTCTTCTTAGATTTTGTCGTGCACTGTTTGTGGACACTAAATTCAACACGACCCGCATAACTGTTGTAGAAATTATATGCTTCTTTATGCGTGTTGAATCTCATGCCTATACAAGGGACTACAAGTTCATCCACACTAGGCACCATGAGTTCGTCATTCTCTTCATCTCGTGACACCTCTTCAATTGAAATATAAGAGTCATAGTCAAGCTGCTTCAAATTAAACATTTAAATTACTAGAAATACAACTAAAATATATGAACAAATCGTGAAAATAAGATTAGCAAAGTAGCTTACTCATATATGATCTTCTTCAGGGTCAGACATGCCTCTGACTCCATCAGGAGCAGAGCTTCTCCCATGTATCGACATTGCTTGACAAACTGCAAATGAAGCAAAATTATATTACAAAGTCTAATCTGATGATCAATCAATTTTCATCAAGTCAGTTTGAATATTCGACCATCAAGTCAGACTGAATATTCAACCATCAATTCAGATTGAATATGGAGAATTGTTTGCAACCATGATTATGGAGTATTATTTTCATCTTTAAACAATTTCCAACACACTATGCAACAATTTAATCGAATATGGTGTTTTCGTGTCAAATGAGGAGTACTGTTTCTCTCATGACATAGAATGATTAAAGGTAATCAATAATGAAAATTAATCGATTAAAAAGAGCAATTTAATTTGTATGAAGAACTTAGGGATATCAATACCTAGTTCCTGATGTTCTCCTGGCCTATCAGCAATGGCGCATCAGAACGAGGGTTCAGAGAAAGAAACACGAAGAGTCGGTCTGGAGCGATTTTCAACTTTCCCCCAAATCTATAATTAAATGGAGAGGAATGGAGGCGATTTTTTTTATTTCTTCGCTCCTGAGCGAATCGCTATAGCACAATCGTTAAAGTAATCGAGCGATTCAAAAAATCACGTTGCACCATTTAATTTGCAGTGCCCTGCACCATAATACAATTATATATATGTATATAGATAGAGCAAGACTACAATACTAAAATAATATGCATAGTACACCACCTTCCGTACTATGCATATATATATAGCTCAATAAATACAGATTAAGTTGCTCAATAAATTCTTCATATCAAAATATTGTAAGAAATCAAATTTCGCGATTTTTAGAGCTTTCTTGCTATTTTTAAATAGTTTTTAAGAACAACCCAGATTTAATACTACAAAAATGCAATTTCTGAGTTGTTTTTAAAAAATATTTAAAAAATAGCAAAAAAACTCTAAATATCATGAAATTTGATTTCCTACAAGATTTTGATATGAAAAATTTATTGAGCAACTTATGTCTCAATTTATTGGACAAATTAAACATGCATAAGTGCATAGTACGAAAGATGATATACTATGCATATTATTTTAATCTTGCTCATATATATATATATATATTAATTCTTCCTTCAAATTTCGAAGAGGTTCTACAAAGTAGTCCAAACATTCTTTAACGTGGTCAATTGGTTGAATATTATAAGAAACCATGGGACAGACGAATTAACTAAGGCTTAATGGGTCATCCGTGTGATAGAAAACAAAGGATTTTCTATTTTTGTAAAGCATGCCAATTTCTCAATGGTCATTGGTCATTGGCCCGAATGGAAGGCTTCAAGTTTATGGCATGCTAATTGTACCAACGCCTTCAGTATGGAATTCGAATCTTCTACAATAATTTATGTTCTGTATTGATAGGTGACTCGATTTCGACCGTCAAATTTAAATCACGGACAACGTTTTACTATTGGGACAAGTTCTTTTGTATTAATTGTACTGTAGCAGACGATTATATTTGATATATTATTGTAGAAGATCCTGATTCAGTATGAACCTTAAAACTTAATTACCTTTTTTGAACACTCTATCAGTTCTCTGTGGTCACTGGTCGCTGGTCAACAAGAATTCAAAACTGTAATAGGTCAAGGTCAATTGGCAGCAAAACGTTGTTTCTACAATGGGAAGCTTCCATGGTAATGCATGGATGTTTTCTGAAGGTGAAATTAGTGTCACATTGAAGAATACTGTCTGAAAGTGAGATAACTGTCATATTCAATAATCATGGTACTTATTAGGAAAGAGCTGTTATGTTCTACTCTGCATTTTCTTATTTACAAAAAAATACAGAGTAATTTTTTTTTCTAATCACATGCTAGACAGAGAATGAAGCCAAAAGATTTTGCTCATGGAAACAGTCCAACATCCATCCATGTGGTGGGTATCAAATTTAAAAGCTCAGTATATGGATTCATCTAAAATCAAACTAGCACACTAGAGATAATTGAAATTAAAAACCTGACTATTTCATACTTGAAATTTGAAAATTGGAACTGGTCAGTGCCTAATGGTGGCTAGCCTGACTATTTCAAAACAGTCACAAATTCAGAACTGACAGGTGCTTAACAGTACCAGCAAAAAGAAATTGGTTAGAAAACTGCAGTATTGGTGATGTACAATACATACCTGTTGCACCAACTCTATGAGTTCTGTACAAAACGGTGCGGATATGTATGCTGGTGGCACACAGGGCCTGCTTCATGCCAAATGATAGCGGTATGGTAGTGACAAGCATAAAATTGTTAGCAAGCCAAACCAAGCCAATTGACTACCAGCCATTACTTGCAATTACTTAATTCACAAATTGCTGCTCCAAGCTTTACAGGACCATTTGATGCTAAAACAAGAATGCAAAGTACCTTACTGTAATGTAAAGAAGAATTTCGATCCAATTTGTTATTCTTATTATGCTTATTGATAGCTAATTTACTTTCTTTCTCGCTATTCTTAACCAAGCACTGAAGTATTTAGACTAACTTAATGCAAGAAAATACTAATTTATAATCTGTGGCATCAAGAATACAACTCAATTCTACAAGTTTTGGCAAACTGTGCTGCAAATCACATTCCTCTTTGGTTAGATTTACTTCCAACCCAAAAAAAAACAACACTATTAATTAAATTTGGGAATTTTTGAAGAAGTGCAGATATCCTGATAAGGCTTAAGCTCGTTCATCCATTTTGAAACCTGTCCCTTCAGTTTTTGAACCTCCTCGTTCTCAACTTTTCCAACTTCCATTTTTATCAAATCAAAATCTATTCTTACTGGGCCAACATTACACAATTCTGGTCCAGGCACATCTGGGTCAGGTTTTACCTGATCACATGACGACCTCATATTGAACCCACAAACAAAAGTCTCATAGTTAACGTTTCTACAATCGGTTTTACACCCTCTTTTCAATTTTTTTGACCTAATAATATCACACTGAGGTTCATAAACAAAGAAAGGTTTAGTTTCACTTGTTTCCTCAGTGTCAGTACTCAAATTAGCAGTAAAAATGCTATCATAAACCTCTGTGCATTTCTGGTTTACTATTGTACCATCCCCTTGAAACACAGACCAGTTGCTACTTTTTTCTCTCTCCTGTAGTGTGAGAAGAACCGGCACAGGTAGAACAGGACCAACAAGTTTATCTCTAGGTGCTTTTGATTTCTTAGACCATCTTTGGCCTCTTCGGTATGGCTTTGTAACGATCAAAGGTCGTTGTTCACCAGAAGTAAAACAACTAGAGACCTCAAGAAGCTGAAAGTTGCTAGACATTTTGTTTGCAAATATGTCGGAGTATTTTGCAAAAGCTAGAGGAATGAGGTCTGGTTTGAGGCCATTCAATGCACTCTTATATGCTGCTTCAAATATACTGGACGGAACTGTGGCACTGTCTATGAAGGGAGATAACGAAGGTGTGTAATTCATGGAGTCACGCATCAAAGCCAACAGATCTTCACTGAGAGGAGCTTCCCATGATTGCCTATTATCCATAGGAAGGATTTCTGACAGATCACCGTGACCACCATGAAGATATGCATAGAGATATCTCAAATCAAACACATAACGCCTGATAGGTACTTCCTCTCTCTTGCAATCAGGGCAAGCAGTAAGAATATCACATGATACTAACATGCCTTCTTCTTTCTTGCACATATTGTTATCTGGTATATCATCTGACGAGCCATAATTTTGCACCTCTAATCTTCCAAAAGACATTAGCCGGATGAAGGTAAACCCATTTGAATCAGGTTTGATCAAAGAGTTGTTCAAGGGAATCATAAGAAATCCCACAACCTTTTCTTGTTTCCGGAGCCAGGAAATGTCTTTTACAAATGTATTCTTCCCATAAAAATGCTCATCTATAAGCTGGTTGCAGGTCCCCGTACTCTGACCAGATAGGAAAATACCAGAAGGAACCCCCCATGCAACAAGGGGAGGATCACACGATGCCTCCTGCTTATGTATCGATCCATAGTGAAACAATTTAAACTCACCGGTAGATAATGAACCAGCCAAGATGGAAAAACCTGATCCTTGTACTGGTTTATGCCAAATAGAGGGATTCAATTCCTCTAATTTAAGCATGGTAACATAGTTAGGGTCATCAAGTCCATGTTCCCATGTCAGAATTGGGTGCAATGGCCGTCTCACATCAAGTAGCATCAGCTGATACTTGGTTAATACTGACAAATGGTAATTACTGTAACTGGACTTACAGAAAAACAAAAACTTTTCCTTCTTGTCCATATGATTCCCCTTCTTGTTCTCCATATGATACACATCAGAACCCAATTTCTTGGCTTGAAACAAAATTCTAGTGTGTTCCTCAGCTGGATTCCTTAAATCAACCAAAACAATAACATTCGCACATGCAACAATAATTATCCATGGTTCAGCACCATACTCACAGCTAATAAATCGACCTGGATTCTGACGACACTTGACCACAATTCTACCAGATTTCTTTGAACAAAGGTTAAACAAATAAAGTTCACCATTTTGTAGAAGAACGGCACACTCCTCATTCATATGCGGGCTGAAGCATGCATGTAATACTGGCTTTTCAAACCCGTGTTTTGCCAACGGCATCAGAAAAGGTCTTTGTTTCTCATCACCATCCAACTGAAACGGCCCAGTCTCGACACGAAACCAATTTACTGTGTATTGTGTAGTAGCCAATAAAAACCCTTCAAAAAACCTATTACCTGATATGGACTTAGTCGAACACGACGACACTGAGAGGGAAGATATTCGGTGGCCAGGATGCTTGAACCCTTCAGTCTGCTTGAAAACATCTCTGGTGCGGTCTAGTGTGAGCTGGAAAGGGTTGGGTGAATCAGGTTGGGATGTTATGGAGAGAAAGGCAATAGCATGCGAGTTCTCTCCAGTTGGGAAGAAGAGGTGTAAGGTGTTTGGGAGATGAGAAGCGATAGAAACGAGGAGGTTAGTAGGAGGGGAGGGACGAGTAGGGTTAAGATAGGAGGTGCTATAGACAGGACAGGGTAGTTCGGG
This sequence comes from Eleocharis quinqueflora, assembly GCA_964058865.1. Taxonomy (NCBI): domain Eukaryota; kingdom Viridiplantae; phylum Streptophyta; class Magnoliopsida; order Poales; family Cyperaceae; genus Eleocharis; species Eleocharis quinqueflora. The sequence continues at coordinate 71,984 of CAXKVX010000364.1, forward strand.
CCGGAGGTAGGAATGGAGGTAGTAGAAATGTAGGGAGGGGGGATTGGAGGGAGGGAGGTGGTGAAGAAGGGAAGGGGAGGAGAAGACGGTTAATGGAGGGGAGAGAGGGGTGAAGGGGGGTAGAGAAGAGGAAAGGGGGAGCTTTGGAGGGTAGAAAAGAGAGGCGAGAGGGAAGACTGAATGAAACCTGCCGGAGAAGTCCATGAGGTGCACGCAGAGGTGACGGTGGGAGTTACCGGCGGTGCTTGCACCGCCACTGGGAGAGGGAGAGGGGTAGGGGTAGGCACAAACTAACTCTGCATACAAAAAGAGTTGAGGAAATTTATCAGAGGGTAAGATAAAACAAGCTGTACGAGGCAAATTGAAAGTCGAATGAACCGTTAATTGATAAGGTTATCCGAATCCCAATCATAATCCTAGGATCATACAGTTCTACAACTCTAATTTAGAAAATGAGTACAATATTACTAGTCTTGAAACAAGTTGACTAGTTGAGTCTTAGTAGAATCCTGACATGAGTCTGACAGGTCATTAAATGGTAGCAACCCCTGTTCCAAAATAGGAACTGGATTTTCTCCCTTCATCAATAGGATCTTTTTATAGAAATTTGTTACATTAATTACATGTATTTAGAATGTAGATGACCTTCAAAAATGTATTATGAGGATGTAGTCAAAACTCAAAACAAAAGTAGTCTTTTCATTATGCTACATGTTGTTCATACAATATGAATCCAATATGAAATACCTAAAACAAACAAATTTGACCTTTGTTGAAGAAGAGATCACAGCTGAAATTGAAGAGAGAGAATGATTCAGTTAGTTATAACGATTGGATTAGTCTGTTAAAATTTCAGTTAAAACATTAAATACACTGAATGTAATCAAAGCCTGTGTATAAATACAAGGCCCATCTCTTGTAATTCGATGAAGATGAAGATGAAATAAAATTCATTTTTTTTTTTCAAATTCCTCGTCTTATGGTATAGAGCTCAAGAAAAGCTAATGCTTAATTAAGCCAAAAGGGATGAAGAATTTACAAAAAAAAGGCCATTAATGACGAACACTGATCCTTCTGTTTCGCTACCAGTGACGCTTAGACTAACTGCTCCCATTCAATTCACTCACCAAATCCACGCTGCTCTCACTCAAGACAACTTCCTCATATGACGATCTCAGATTTTACCCGTTTTGCGAGGGCATGGTCTCGTAGGTTTTGTTGATGATTCAAAGGAACCTCTACATCGATTCATTAATGATGTTTCTGGAAATCAATATCCCAATTCTGAATTTGAGGAACATGATAAACAAGATCAACTCATTCTGACATGGATCTTCAGTTCTATTTCACTTTCTCTTCTAGCTCAAGTGGCTCGAACCTCATATGAAATGTGGAAAAGCATCAATCAACTTCACTCCTCTTAATCCATGGCCAAAATTCTTGATCTCGAGTTACAACTCCAGACAATAAAGAAAAGAGGAAGCTCTTGCTCTCAATTTCTTCAGTAGATGCAGATTCTAGCTGATCGATTGAGGAGCATTGGTACCGACATATCAGATCAAGATCTTGTCCTTTACACATTGCAAGGTCTTGACTCTGTTATGGATCGTTGTCACAACTCTCTCCATGTGATATTCTCCTCCTAGCATGATTGAACTAAGCAATTTGCTTCTTGCACATGAAGCCCGTCTCCTCACAAATCTGAGATCAACCTCATCTATTACTGTGCATCTACCACCAATACTGACAAATCTGCCTCTCCAAAAGCTGATCAAGGTGTTTATTATGCAAACTCATCTAAGCTTAGGAATTCTTATGATAATAATTACAACCAACCACAACAGACATTCTATAGGAGTCGTGGCAACGATTATCGTGGCAGAAATCCAAGAGGAAGAGGTAGAGCACGTCAGTACAACTCCTCAAAGAACAAACATCTCGTCAGATCTGTTACAAATAGGGGCATACTGCTCTTGAGTGTTATCACAGGTTCAATATCAAGTACATTGGCCCCAATCCTGATACTCACGCATCAAATCCATTTCCACATCAAACACTCATTGCAGAACCAAGCACACAAGCTGCTACAGGATCCCGTCACACTGTAAATCAGGTTACCTAGTACATTGATTCAGGAGCTACTTTTCATGCAATAACCTCTCCTCTCAACCCTACAATGATCAGTTTACATAGAAAACACAAGTTTTCCTATTGCTCATAAAGGTTCATCAACTCTTTATACTGCAATCAAACCTTTAAAACCCAATAATATACTACATGTCTACATGTACCAACAATTACCAAGAACTTACTATGTGTATCCCAATTAGCTATTGATAATGATGTTGCTATTGAGTTCTCATTCAATGCTTTGTTCTGTCAAGAATCTAACAACTCATCCTGCTCCATGTATTTTGCATAAAGGTCTCTACCAACTAGCTCCAATTTCCAGTCAAACACAACACAACATCAAGCCTCACATCTTTCAAAGTCTACAACTGACATCTGACATTGTAGGCTAGCTCATGCTCTCGCTATTATGATTGTAATCAAAGACGCATAAATTGCCTTTTGTACCTTCTGGAAAGAGCCACTAAACCTCTGGAAATAATTTGCTCTGACCTGTGAGGTTCTGTCTCTATTGTATCAGACAAAGGTCATATATATTATGTGCATTTTACAATTGAGTTCAGTAGATTCAGTTCATTTTATTCTTGTGCCAGTAGATCTGATGTTTCATCTATTTATGCACAATTTAAAATCAAAGTTGAGAATTTGCTATCTGAGAAAATCAAAGTGTTCTAATGTAGAGTGTAGTGAATTTAAACACCTTCAAAGACAATATCCAGAAATCACATTTCATCTCTCATGTCCTTACACCGCTGGAGGCAGAAAGAAAACATGGGCACATTATTCAAATCGAAGCTCAAAGCAGATGGCAATGTATCATGAGGCTAGACTATTTGCAAAGGGCTACAACCAACAAGAAGAGGTGGACTACTATGAGACCTAGCCCATTGGTCAAACCAGTGACAAATGACAATAAGGATCATTCTAGCAATAGCTTTATCTCACAACTGACAAGTTCATCAATTTGATGTAAACTATGTTGCACGAGTGCGGATGCGGGTATCGTATCTAATACGATGCGGGTGCGGGTGCGGGAAAACGAAAATTTTAAAAAATTTACGAGTACGGGTGCGGATATATATATATAAAATAAAAAATAACATTATATATATAATAACATAATAACATTATATATTTAAACCATTCAACACGTACGTAACGTAAGCATGCAACACAGTTGTACTCCAACATTAAATAATTGAATGCAAAATTTATTCAAAAATAAGTGGTCTGGTGCAAACAGTGTCATTCAATATCTATGGGTACACGTAGGACTGCTAATGGACGAGTTCCAGTCATGTCCAACTCAGTCCGCTGATGAGGAGTTGAAGTTCATGACCAAACCAAGTCCATAATTATCAACTAATAAACAGTGCATGTCCAGTTCATCTTATAACAGAATAATGTCCATTATTTGTCCATGAGCTAACCATATGGACATGACTCTGGACACCACAGTGCACCGTCTTCTTTAAATGAAAGTTATTTCATCACTGTACTGAATAACTTAGGTTTCTTTGTGCGAATAACTTAGTTCTCTCTCTATGAAAGAGAGAGTTAGAAATTGGTAGATCTATTGAGATGTTTGAACATATTATTGGCATTAGTCCACAGTTTGTCCGTAATTTGTCCATGATTGTCCACAATTAGTCCAGTTCAATTTTATCAATTGGACTTGGACTGAACTTCAACCAAGACCAATAAATAGTCCATTCCATAAATGTTCAATAGTGTCCAGCCCATTATGTCCATGAACCGTCATGTTCATTAGCAGCCCTAGGTACACGTGGTTCTTTGTGTCGCCATTGTTTGCATTTAATATCCTGTTAATTGGTCTGCATACTCCTAGGCCAAACAAAAAGAAAGAGAGAAAAGAAAAAAGGAGAATCTGCGGAACCCTCGAGGCTCTCTCCCTGAAGCTTCCTCCCTCCTTCGTTCCTTCGTCTCTCTCGAAAACGAAAACCTAGAGAAAAAGAGGTAGTGACCTGGCCTTCAATAGCTACACCGATCAAAAGGAGATGGAAGGAGACGCGTCGGACGGAAGGAAACAAAAAATAAAAGAATCAGATTCGGGGAGGATACGCACTGCCACGTATCGGACGCGAATTCCGTATCCATATGTATCGGATACGAATTCGGCTGGTTGAGTGCCGTATCCGAGTAACACCGGATGTAAATAACGCATTTCTGTAATTCTAAGAAACAATTTACATGGAGCCACTTGGTTTTCAAGATCCTTTCTACCCGTCATGTGCGCAGACCAAAGAAAGTACTCTAGAGACTCAAATAAGCTCCAAAGACATAGTTATCAAAGCTCAAAAAAATTTGGTAACTCACAATTTCACCCCATCCAAGTCTAGCCCATCCTTGTTCATTTTTCAGAATGCAACAGTCACAATATACATATTAGTTTTTGTTGATGATATCTTGGTCACTGGAAATAACTCGAAGGCTATTCAAATATTAATGGAAGCTCTACACAATCAGTTATCCTTAAAAATCTTGGATCGATTGACTAATTTTAAGGAATTGAAGTAACCCAGCAAGGTTCTCAGCTACACCTTTCGCACACAAGATACCTCAACAACATACTTACCAGATCAAATATGCTCATTGCTAAGCCTTGTCAAACTCCTATGCAAACTAGTGTGCAAATCTCTAAGTTTGCTCACAAACCACTAGAGGATCCTCACAAATACAAGTCCATTGTTGGGGCATTGCAGTTTATCAGTCACAATTACAAGATCAGATTTGACCTTTGCAGTCAACAATGCATCTCAATTTATGACGCACCAACTGATGTTCATTGGCAATTGGTCAAGAGAATTTTGCGTTACATCAGAGGTACAATTCACCATGGTCTCACTTTTACACCAGATAGAAAATTAGTCCTTAAATGCATATTGTGATGCAGATTGGACATGTTGTCCTGACGATAGAAGATCAACAACCAGATTTGTAATATATCTGGGTTCAAATTTAGTGTCGTGATCTTCCAAAAAGTAGCCAGCGGTGTCAAGATCATCAACTAAAGCTGAGTATAGAAACTTGGCAGTCACAACAACTGAACTGGCTTGGATAACCTCTTTGATGACTGAATTGAAGTATGAACTCCATTCAATACCAACGTTCTGGTGTGACAACCCAGGAGCAACATTCCTAGCATCAAATCATGTCTACCATGCTTGAACAAAACACATTGAGCTTGATTATCACTTCGTCAGAGAAGAAGTTGAAAACAAGCAACTACTAACCAATGGGTGATCTCTTTACAAAGAGCCTTGGAAAAGCGTGATTTCATCTTCTCCGTGACAAGCTTCACGTTTTTACAAAAATGTCTTGCTTGAGGGGATGTTAAAAAAGAGATCACAGCTGAAATTGAAGAACTGAACGACTATTCGTGACTAAAGAGAGATGGTGGTTCACTTAATTATAACGATTAGGCCAGTCTGTTAGGTTAGTGTATTAAATATCTCTATATAAATACAAACAACGCGGATACAAAATTTTTGTCATGGAGGAGCAAGATGTAGGATTTCTGTGAGAGTGGAGCAAGATTTGAATCATACATATATTCTTGTAATTTTTCTCACTAAAAATCATAGTTTTATAGGCATATTTTGTTAATTTTTTTTGTCAAATTGCAAATATACAATATATATTTAAAAAAAAAAATCATGGTGGAGCACTTTGCCCCACCCTGACTCTACAGGATCCGCCCCCTGAATACAAGGCCTATCCCTTGTAATTCTTGAAGATGAAATAAAATTCAATTTTTCAAATTCCTCTCTTAATATTTTAACCTTCCCAATTAATCCTCATCTATTTTCATAGAATCAAGAGGTCCCGAACTGATGCTGCAAAACAACTCATGAAACTTGGAAACATATACAACTGATTAACAGGTGATTAAATTACACATAACAAGATTCAACAGAATCACTCACCACAAATAAAGAGGAGAAGTCAGTCTCCAACTGGAGATCACTGGAGCGGAGTCTGTCGTTTGTGAGAGGGACGCAAGGACGGCTCCAGAGAGGAGAGGGTTCCAGCGTATCGCGATTCGCGAAGAGAGGAGCGGGTTGGAGCGGATCTATCTGGCGGTGGCGGATCAGACTTGGGGCCAGGAATTGATTTCAGTTAAAGGGGAGACCCAATTTCCAATTCCAGTTCTGGTCTTCTGGAGCAGGCACCGCACTATTATATATTTCATTGGGTCTATCTATTTAGATCCGCCGCTGAGAGGAGTTCAAATTTTGTATCGATATATATATCAGCTCTATTTTTGTTTAAACAAATTTGCAAACACATAAATACATAATTGATATTATTTTGCATTGTGATTTCTTAGTGGTGTTTTTTTTAATACATAATTGATAGGATATTGAATGTTTGTCATTTATAAATTAAGTATCATACATGAAGTATTCGAATTAGAAATAGTTTTTGTCTCATTACTAAGTGTTTCATTTTCGATTACTTCATTTACAAATGTAAACATTCAAGAAAACACAACAAAGCATCTTATCATGCTGCGAGAAGTATTTTTGATCCGATTAATTCATTTATGAGTGGTAACCTTTCAAGAGAACTCTAAACATTTGAAGAAACCAGCACGAAGACGTGTAGAATATCACTTTAAGCGCATCATGTCTGATTACTTCATTTATGAGTGCCAAACATTCAAGAAAACACCACAAAACATATTTTTCTACTATGAGAAGTGTTTCTGATCTGTGTCCCTCATTTAAGGGTGATAACCATTTAAGAAAATATCACAAATGATCTTATCCTACTACGAGATGCGTTTCTAATATGATTACTTCATTTATGAGTGGTAACATTCCAAGAAAACTATAAATCTTTCATGAAATCACTACGAAGAAGTACAAAATACCACTCTAAGTGCTTCATGTATGATTACTTCATTTATGGATGGTAAACATTCAAGAAAACACCACAAAGCATCTTATCATGCTGCGAGAAGTATTTTTCATCCGACTAATTCATTTATCGATGGTAACATTTCAAGAGAACTCCAAACCTTTGAGAAAACCAACTCGAAAAACATAGAATACCACTCTAAGCGCTTCATATTTGATTATTTCATTTATGGATGCCAAACATTCAAGAAAACACCACAAAACATATTTTTCTGCTACGAGAAGTGTTTCTGATCCGTGTCCTTCATTTATAGGTGGTAACCATTCAAGAAAATACCACAAAGGATCATATCCTACTACGAGACGTGTTTATGATATGATTACCTCATTTATGAGGTAACCTTCCAAGAAAACTCTAAACCTTTCATGAAACCACCACGAAGAAGCACAAAATACCACCCTAAATGCTTCATGTCTGATTACTTCATTTATGAATGGTAAACATTCAAGAAAATACCACAAAGCATTTTATCCTGCTACGAGAAGTGTTTTTCATCTGATTAATTCATTTATGGGTGGTAACCTTTCATAGAACTCTAAATCTTTGAGGAAACCAGCTTGAAGAAGCATAAAATATCACTCGAAGCGCTTTATGTCTGATTACTTCATTTATAGGTGCCAAACATTCAGAAAAACACTACAAAGCATATTTTCTTGCTACGAGAAGTGTTTTTGATCGGTGTTCTTTATTTATGAGTGGTAATCATTCAAGAAAACACCATAAAGGATCTTATCCTACTACGAGACGTGTTTCTGATATAATACTTCATTTATGAGGTAACCTTTCAAGCAAACTCTAAACCTTTCATGAAATCACACGAAGAAGCACAAAATACCATCATAAGTGCTTCATATATGATTACTTCATTTATGGGTGGTAAACATTCAAGAAAACACCACAAAGCTTCTTATTCTGCTGTGAGAAGTATTTCTGATCCGAGTACTTCATTTATGAGTAGTAACCTCTCAACAAAACCCCAAACCTTTCAAGAAATCACCACGAAGAATGATAGAATATCACTCTCAGTGCTTCATGTTTGATTACTTCATTTACGGGTGGTAAACATTCAAGAAAACACCACAAAACATCTTATCATGCTCCTAGAAGTGTTTCTGATCCGGTACTTAATTTATGGGTGGTAAACATTCAATAAAACACCACAAAGTATCTTATTCTACTACGAGACGTGTTTTTGATCTCATTACTTCATTTATGGGTAGTAACCTTTCAAGAGAACTCCAAACCTTTCAAAAAACCACCACGAAGAATCGTAGAATATCACTCTAAGCGCTTCATGTCTGGTTACTTTATTAATGGATGCCAAACATTCAAGAAAAAATCACAAAGCATCGCTTCCTGCTACGAGAAGTGTTTATGATCAGTGTCCTTCATTTATGGGTGGTAATCTTTCATTAAACCACCACGAAGAAGCATAGAATACCACTCTAAGTGCTTTTTGTCTGATTACTTCATTTATGGGTGGTAATCTTTCAATAAAACTTCAAACCTTTCAGGAAACCACCAGAACGAAGCAGGTGTTACCATTCAAGAAAACCCACAAAGCATCTTATCCTACTACGAGAAGTGTTTCTGATATGATTACTTCATTTACGAGTGGTAACCTTTCAAGAAAACTCTAAACCTTTCATGAAACCACAACGAAGATGCACAGAATATCTGTCTAAGCACTTCATGTCTGATAACTTCATTTATAGGTAGTAAACATTCAAGAAAATATCACAAAACGTCTTATCCTGCTACGAGAATTGTTTTTGATGCGAGTACATCATTTATGAGTGATAAACTTTCAAGAAAACTCCAAACCTTTCAGAAAACCACCACAAAGAAGGATAGAATACCACTATGAGTCCTTCATGTTTGATTACTTCATTTATGGGTGTTAAACATTCAAGAAAATACTCCAAGCATCTTATCCTGCTACGAGAAGTGTTTCAGATCTAGATGATACTTCATTTATGGGTGGAATCTTTCATGAAACCACCACGAAGAAGCATAAAATACCACTCTAAGTGCTTCATGTATGATTACTTCATTTATGGATGGTAAATATTCAAGAAAACACCACAAAACATCTTTTACTGCTACGAGAAGTGTTTCTGATCCGAGTACTTCATTTGTGGATAGTAACCTTTGAAGAAAACTTTAGACCTTGCAGGAAACCAGCACGAAGAAGCGTAGAATACCACTCTCAGTATTTCATATCTGATTACTTTATTTATGGATGGTAAATATTCAATAAGTCACAGAGGATCTTATCATGCTATAAGAAGTGTTTTTAATACGGGTACTTCATTTATGGGTGGTTACCATTCAAGAAAACACCACAACGCATCTTATCTTTCTACGAGAAGTGTTTTTGATCCGAGTACTTCATTTGTGGGTGGTAGCCTTTCAATAAAACTTCAAACCTTTCAGGAAACCACCACGAAGAAGCATAAACTCTAAGTGCTTCATGTCAGATTATTTTATTTATGGGTGGTAAACATTCAAGAAAACACCACAAAACATCTTATCCTGTTACGAGAAGTGTTTATGATCCGAGTACTTTATTTATGGGTAATAAACTTTCAAGAAAACTCCAAATCTTTCAGAAAACCACCTCAAAGCTGCGTAGAATACCACTCTCAGTTATTCATGTCTGATTACTTCATTTATGGCTGATAGACATTCAAGAAAAAACCACAAAGCATTTTATCCTACTCGAGAAGTGTTTCTGATCCGGATACTTCATTTATGGGTGGAACCTTTTATGAAACCACCACGAAGAAGCATAGAATACCACTATAAGTGCTTCATGTCGGATTACTTCATTTATGCACGGTAACATTTAAGAAAACATCACAAAGCAACTTATCATGCTACGAGAAGTGTTTTTGATTCGAGTACTTCATTTATGGGTGGTAACCACTCAAGAAAACACACAAAGCATCTTATCCTACTAAGAGAAGTGTTTCTGATATGATTACTTCATCTATGAGTGGTAACCTTCAAAGAAAACTCTAAACCTTTCATGAAACCACCACGAAGAAGCATAGAATATCACTTTAATTGCTTCATGTCTGATTACTTCATTTATGGCTGGTGAACATTCAAGAAAACACCAAAAAACATCCTGCTACGAGAAGTGTTTCTGATCCGAGTACTTCATTTATGGATGATAAACTTTCAAGAAAACTTCGTGCCTTTCAGGAAACCATCACGAAGAACAGTAGAATACAACTCCAGTCCTTCATATTCGATTACTTCATTTATGAGTGGTAAACTTTAAGAAAACACCACAAAGCATCTTATCCTACTACGAGAAGTGTTTCTGATATGATTACTTCATTTATGAGTGGTAACCTTCAAAGAAAACTCTAAATCTTTCGTGAAACCACAACGAAGAAGCATAGAATACTATTCTAAGTGCTTCATTTATGCACAGTAAACGTTCAAGAAAATACCACAAAGCATCTTATCCTACTACGAGAAGTGTTTCTGATCCGTGCACTCCATTTATGGGTCATAACCATTCAAGAAAAATCACAACATCTTATCCTACTACGAGAAGTGTTTATGATTTGATTATTTCATTTATGAGAGGTACATTCCTTGAAAACTCTAAATCTTTCATGAAACCACCACGAAGAAGCTAAAATACAACTCTAATTGCATAATATTTGATTACTTAATTTATGGATAGTAAACATTCAAGAAAACACCCATAAAAACGTCTTATACTGCTATGAGAATTGTTTCTGATTTTTGTACTTCATTTTTGGGTGATAAACTTTCAAGGAAACAACACAAAGCATCTTATCCAGCTACGAGAAGTGTTTCTGATCTAGATACTTCATTTATGGGTGGAACCATTCATGCAACCACCACGAAAAAGCATAGAATACCACTCTCAGTCCTTCATGTATGATTACTTCATTTACGGATGGTAAACATTCAAGAAAACACAAAAAAACGTATTATCCTGTTACGAGAAGTGTTTTCTGATCCGAGAAATTCATTTATGTGTGACAAACTTTCAAGAAAACTTCAAACCTTTTAGGAAACCACCACGAAGAAGGGTATAATACCACTCTCAGTCCTTAATGTCTGATTACTTTATTTATGGTTGGTAAACTTCAAGAAAACCCCACAAAACATCTTATCCTGCTACGAGAAGTCTTTCTGATCCTGATACTTCATTTGTGGGTGAAACCTTTCATGAAACCACCACGAAGAAGCATAGAATATCACTTCAAGTGCTTCATGTCTGATTATTTCATTTATGGATGGTAAATATTCAAGAAAATACCACAAAGCATCTTATCATGCTACAAGAAGTGTTTCTGATCCGAGTACTTCATTTGTGGGTGATAACCATTCAAGAAAACACTACAAAGCGCATATGCTACTACAAGAAGTGTTTCTAATGTGGTTACTTCTTTTATGACTGGTAGCCTTCCTAGAAAACTCTAAACCTTTCATGAAACCTCTACGAAGAAGCATAGAATATCACTCTAAGTGCTTAATGTCAGATTACTTCATTTATGGGTGTTAAACATTCAAGAAAACACCACAAAATGTCTTATCCTGTTATAAGAAGTGTTTCTGATCCGAGTACCTCATTTATGGGTAATAAACAATCAAGGAAACTCCAAATCTTTCAGGACACCACCCCAAAGAAGCGTAGAATATCACTCTCAGTTCTTCATGTCTGATTACTTCATTTATGGGAGGTAGACATTCAAGATAATACCACAAAACATCTTATCCTGCTCCTAGAACTATTTTCTGATCTAGATACTTTATTTATGGGTGGATCCTTTCATTAAACCACCACAAAGAAGCATAGAATACCACTATATGTGCTTCATGTCTGATTACTTAATTTATGCACGGTAAAAATTCAAGAAAACACTACAAAGCATCTTATCCTACTAAGAGAAGTGTTTATGATCAGTGTACTCCATTTATGGGTGATAACCATTAAAGAAAATACAGAAAGCATCTTATCCAACTACGAGAAGTGTTTCTGATATGATTACTTCATTTATGAGTGGTAACTTCCAAGAAAACTCTAAACCTTTCATGAAATTACCACGAAGAAGCATAGAATACCACTTTAAGTGCTTTATGTCTGATTACTTCATTTATGGGTGATAAACTTTGAAGAAAACTTTAGACCTTTCAGGAACCACCACGAAGAAGCGTAGAATACCACTCTCAGTGTTTCATGTCTGATTACTTCATGTATGGATGATAAATATTCAAGAAAACACCACAAAGGATCTTACCTCCTATCAGAAGTGTTTCTGATCCAGGTACATCATTTATAGGTGATTACCATTCAAGAAAATACCACAACGCATCTTATCCTCCTAAGAGAAGTGTTTCTGATCCGAGTAATTCATTTGTGGGTGGTAACCTTTCAATAAAACTTTTAGGAAACCACCACGTAGAAGCATAGAATACCACTCTTAGTGCTTCGTGTCTGATTACTTCATTTATGGGTGTAAACATTCAAGAAAACACCATAAAGCATCTTATCATGCTACGAGAAGTGTTTCTGACCCAAGTACTTCATTTGTGGGTGGTAACCATTCATGAAACACTTATCCTACTACGAGAAGTATTTCTGATGTGATTACTTCTTTAATGAGTGGTAGTCTTCCTAGAAAACTCTAAACCTTTCATGAATCCACCACGAAGAAGTATAAAATACCACTCTAAGTGCTTCATGTCAGATTACTTCATTTATGGGTGGTAAACTTTCAAGAAACACCACAAAACGTCTTATCCTGTTACGAGAAGTGTTATTGATCTGAGTACTTCATTTATGGGTAATAAACTTTCAAGAAACTCCAAACCTTTCAGGAAACCACCACGAAGAAGGATAGAATGCAACTCTCAGTCCTTCAACTCTGATTACTTCATTTATTGTTGTTAAACTTAAAAAAACACAACAATGCATCTTATACAACTACGAGAAGTGTTTCTGATATGATTACTTCATTTATGAGTTGTAACCTTCCAAGAAAACTCTAAACCTTTCATAAAACCACCATGAAGAAGAATACCACTCTAAGTACTTCATTTCTGATTAATTCATTTATCCTGCTACGAGAAGTAATTTTGATTCGAGTACTTTATTTATAGGTGTTAACCATTCAAGAAAACACACAAAGCATCTTATCCTACGATGAGAAGTGTTTATGATCTGAGTACTTCAGGAAACAACCACGAAGAAGGGTAGAATACAAATCTCCGTCCTTCATGTCTAATTACTTCATTTATGCGTGGTAAACTTCAAGAAAACACCACAAAACATATCATGCTACTACGAGAAGTGTTTCTGATATGATTATTTAATTTTTGAGTGGTAACCTTCCAAGAAAACTCTAAACCTTTCATGAAACCGCCATAAATGGGTGGTAAACATTCAAGAAACACCACAAAACGTCTTATCCTATTACGAGAAGTGTTTATGATCCGAGTACTTAATTTATGGGTAATAAATTTTCAAGAAAACTCCAAACCTTTCAGGAAACCACCACGAAGAAAGGTAGAATACAACTCTCAGTCCTTCATGTCTGATTACTTCATTTATGAGTGTAAACTTAATGTAAACAGCACAAAGAATCTTATCCAACTACGAGAAGTGTTTCTGATATGATTACTTCATTTAAGAGTGGTAACCTTCCAAGAAAACTCTAAACCTTTCATTAAACCACCATGAAGAAGCAAATTTTGATGAGATAACACGTTGTTTTGCAAATCAACAAACTTGAGAAATTGTTTGTGTCAACAATCTCCCCTTTTTGTTGATTTGCAAAACCCTAAATCATATGTGCACCAGAGATGAAAAGATTTTAGTAGTTTGTGCACAAATAAATTATTCTCCCCCTTTTTGAAATCATACAAAAGGGCTAAATTTTAAAACTTGGTTTTGAAAATTGTTTCTAGCTCCCCCTTACTAATAGCTCTCCCTCAATGTCCTTTTTCGAAATTTTTGAGAGATTTTACAATTTTAACATGGGGCTTGTTTGAATTCCCCCTCAAAGTATGCATGTCCCCAAAATGAGTTGTTGTGCTTTAGCCTTTTTGTCCATCACTTTGGGCATGGCTCCCCCTCAATTCATATACCCCAATGTACTTTCAAAACTTAATGTGTTCAATCACAAACTTTTACAATCAATTGAGTTTGGCAAGCAAGCATATCATAAGCAACAAATGACATCATATCAAACATAATATGCAAACATACTAAGTGTTTTGTTCACACATAAGCATAACATGTTTTTAAAAAACATACAAGACATATATAGCAAACACAAACATAGCATAAGTTCAACAAACAAACAAGCATAGCAAACAACGTCTAAAACAAGAAAAACTAGTCTAGAACACTAAACCTAAACGCCAGGCTCACTCCTCTCGTGCCTCACCCATCTCGGTGTCCTCATGCACCGGCTCCCCGGCTCCACTCGTTTGTGCCACCTCACCTTGCATACCACTTGAAGACCCAATAATTGGTCTTCTCTTCTTTCTCTTCCTCTCCGGAATTTCGGGCCCGAGACGCTCTACCATTTTGATCTTGAAGTTAACGTGATCTTGGTAGAATTGTTCGTATTGCCTTCTCATCCAACCTTGAAACTCTGTATTTGAGGCATAATATTCCGCTTGACGTGCTTCCATGGCACTCATCCTATTCCTCATTTGCCCCATGCTTTCTTCCATATCTACTTGCCGCTTCTCCATACGGTCATTTTGCACTTGGATATTATTCAATGCAGCAAGAATTTCTTGAATGTCCTCGGAGTTGGACGGGGCAAAGGCTTGGGTTTGAGAGGTTTGGCCTTGTGGTTCGGGTTGGTCTTCGAGATTGGGATCGGTATATTGATTGATTGCCGCATTCGGTTCCTTTATCCACCAATTCAAAGGGTTGGATTGATTTATCCCATACTCTTTTGCCCCGGTATCCGCATCAGTGTCAATTAAAATCCACCCGATAGAGGTCATATGGTCCCAAAAGTTTAGAGCGGGGGTTAGTTCTAGGGACTTGGGTAAAAGAATGTTGTTTGCCTTAATGATCTTGTGTACTAGGTGGGCATAAGGCAAGCTTTTGGAGGGATCGGTGTAAGCACCTTTCATGTGCCGGTAAATAATGTAGGGTATGTTAAACCGGCGTTCATTGAATGTGAGGAGGTGCTTGAGAAAGAAAATCATGAATGACTCAAGATTGGTCTTGTATTTGCTTTGGGGGTTAGGATGTTGTTAAGGAAAATATATGGTACCCTATGCACGATTGGCAACTTGGTTGAGTAAGAGGCCATATTAAACCATTGTTGGTAGAGAATTACCGGGTCCTCCTCTATCGGCCACTTCTTCATGATATATACTTCATCACCCTCGTTTGCTAACCCTATGACCTGAGCAATTGAGTCGAGGGTGATATGTATTTCCCTACCCCCCCCCCCCCCAAATAGGTAATCAACGAGTGGCGTTCTTCGCCAATTTGAAGATTCGCATACAAAGCTCTTACCAATGTATTGTTGAAGGGTTCGTCGCATTCGAGAAGAGACCTCCAACTCTAGTGGTTGATGTATTGCTCCACTAGGTTGCCTTCCCACTCCGGGAGCGAGCCGTGACGCATGTAGTAGTAGCATGTGGCGATTGCTCGGTTTTTGGTCCCGGAGAAATTCACGAAGGCATCCTCGTCTCGAAAGAGGTATCGGTTGCCCACAGCAATCTTCATGTTTGGCTTGACGCGTGGTTGCTGAGGTGCGGCTGGTGTGCGGGAGCGGGTTGGTCGGTGATAGGCGGAAGGGAAAGGAAGTCAGAGAGAGGGAAGTCATCGTTTGAGTCCCCGTCATTTCCGGCTTGGCAAGTAGAGCCCTCCTTGCGACGGATGAGGAGCTTCTTTCCATGAGAGGCCATTTCTAGGGTTTTGGTGGGAGAAGGAAGTAGAGAGAGTTTTGGAGAAATCCGTGTAGAGAAAAAAGAAGAGGGTAAGAATGAGAGATGAAGTATGGAGGGAAATAGGGTTTGGAGTAGAGGAAGGGGGTTATTTGGAAGGAGAAGAGCTAGGGTTTTGGAGGTTTCCACGGATTTAGAAGAAGAGAGGAGGTCTAGTTTGGAAGAGAAGGGGTGAGAGAAGGAGAAGGGTCGATTTTAATTAACTTGAGCTTCTGGCAACTTAGCGTTATAACTCCAACTTTTTGCTTGTGACTAGCGTTATAACGCTAAATGCTAGTGAGTCAGAATAGCGTTATAACGCTAAAAATGGAGTTATAACGCTAACTTAGGGGCAGGATTGGAATTTGGGTTTGAGACATATTATGGCATTATAACGCTAACTGTCAAAGATTTGATTGAAAGAACGAAGCCACAGGTCACATATAGCGTTATAACGCCAGATGTAGCGTTATAACACTATACTTGAATTGTATAGATAACTCTTGCATTGTGCTCTGTGACAGGATAGCGTTATAACGCTAGGTTTGGCGTTATAACGCTAGACTGCGCTGAGTTCAGTTTTCCCTGCTGAACTTCATTTCAGCCTACAAGTTTGCTTGCTATGCTCTTTTAACACACTTATACACAGGTTTGGAACTCTAATTGAGGCTTAGATGATTTAGTTTAATTCGAGCATACCCAATTTGAACCTCAACTCACAAAATTGTTGTGTATTCAAGGGTTTGTAAAAATATCCGCTATTTGATTGTTTGTAGCTACATGAACCAATTCAATATCGCCCCTTTCAATGTGGTCACGAATAAAATGATGTCGGATGTCTATGTGCTTAGTGCGTGAATGCAAAACGGGGTTCTTTGACATTTGAATAGCGCTAGTGTTGTCACAAAAGATAGGTACCTTACGAAAGTGCAAGTTATAATCGTTCAAGGTATGTGTCATCCAAAGGATTTGAGTGCAACAACTACCCGCCGCAACGTACTCGGCCTCCGCGGTTGAAAGAGCCACAAAGGTTTGTTTTCGACTAGACCAAGACACAAGCGAATCACCAAGAAATTGACATGTTCCGCTTGTGATCTTTCGGTCCATTCGATCATCGACAAAATTGGCGTCGGTATACCCTATCAAACTTAGTTTCGTTTGTCTACCATACCAAAGACCCAAATTTAGTGTACCCTTGACATATTTAAGAATTCTTTTTACGGCTATTCCATGGGACTCTTTAGGGTTGGCTTGAAATCTAGCACATAGACACACTGCATACATAATATCCGGCCGACTAGCCGTTAAATAAAGTAAACTACCTATCATAGCTCGGTATTGTGAGATGTCCATCTTTTGTCTGCTCTCATCCGAGTCAAGATTCACATATGTTGCCATGGGTGTTTTACTCGACTTGCCCTCCTCCATGCCAAACTTTTTGAACAATTCTTTCGCATACTTCGTTTGGCTTATGAAGATGCCTTCCGGTGTTTGTTTGATTTGAAGACCCAAGAAGAACGTGAGCGCTCCCATCATGCTCATCTCAAATTCACTACTCATCAAAGAGGCAAATTCTTTTGCAAGTGTCACGTTAGTAGAACCAAATATAATATCATCAACATAAATTTGTACTAATAATAAATCATTGCCTCTTTTCTTTGTGAATAATGTTGTATCATTTTTGCCCTTAACAAACTCATTTGCAATTAGAAAAGAGCTCAATCGACCATAGCATGCTCTAGGTGCTTGTTTGAGGCCATAAAGGGCTTTGTCAAGTTTGTACACATGGTTTGGTAGCATTGGATCAACAAAGCCGATTGGTTGATGAACATAAACTTTCTCTTCTATGAATCCATTTAGTAATGCACTCTTAACATCCATTTGGTATAGGATAAAACCTTTGTAAGAGGCATAAGCTAAGAGCATCCGAATGGATTCAAGACGAGCAACGGGTGCAAAGGTTTCATCATAATCTAAACCTTCTCTTTGTCTAAAACCTTGAGCAACCAATCTAGCTTTGTTTCTAATCACATTTCCCTCTTGGTCCTTCTTATTTCTATACACCCATTTTGTACCAATTATGGTTCTATTCTTTGGTTTAGGTACAAGTTGTCATACTTTACTTCTCTCAAATTGGTTCAATTCCTCTTGCATGGCCAAAATCCAATCGGGGTCTTGATTGGCTTCCTCAAACTTTGTTGGTTCAATTTGTGACACAAATGCACAATGAGCAATCATTTGGTTAATACCCGACCTCGTACGGACCCCTTCCCTTGGATCCCCAATTACATTTGAAAGAGGGTGAGAGTTTACTTCCCTTAACTCTTGTGGAATTTGATAACCTTGTTGAGGTGTTGTGGTTCCATCTTCGTTTTCATCAACCTCATTCGAGGCGTTGATTCCGTCACCTCCTCCTTGATTTTGTTCATTGATCGGTTCATATTGAGGTGCCCCATCGTTGTGAGTTTCTTGCTCAACCACCATGTTTCTTCTCTCTTGGTTCTCATTATTCACTTCTTGTCTTGAATCATCAACTCCTACATTGTCAAGGCTACCAATCTCGGCTCGAACATTAGCACTTTCATTGAACTTAACATTGATGGACTCAACAATTATGTTTTGAGATGGCACATAGATTCTATATGCCTTACTAGTCAATGAATACCCTACGAATGTGCCTTCAAATGATTTTGGATCAAATTTGTTCGTTCTTTGATATTGGTCTAGTACAAAACATTTGGAACCAAAAACCTTGAAATATGAGATATTAGGCTTACGAACCATCCACAACTCGTATGGTGTTTTCATAAGGATGGGTCTAAGACCAATTCGCTTAATTACATAACATGCTGTATTAACCGCTTCGGTCCACAAGGACTTGGGATGTGAGGAGTCATTTAACATGGTTCGGGCTAATTCTTGTAGAGTTCGGTTTTTCCTTTCAACAACCCCATTTTGTTGAGGCGTTCTAAGAGCCGAATATTCATGCCTATAACCCCTAGTTGAACACAATTCATCAAATTGAGCATTTTCAAATTCCCCACCATGATCACTTCTAATCTTGTTAATTTTCAATCCTTGTTCATTTTCAACTCTATTGCAAAACTCAACAAACCGTTCAAACGTCTCATTCTTATAGCTTAAGAAGAGACACCAAGTGAACCTACTATAATCATCAACTATAACACACACATATCGTCTTCTACCAAGGCTTACCACATTAATTGGACCAAACAAGTCGATATGTAGCAATTGTAATGGTTGGTTGGTAGATACAATGTCCTTAGATTTAAAGCTAGACTTAGTTTGTTTACCTTTCAAGCAAGCTTCACATACATGATCCAACTCAATCTTGCTCAATGGTAATCCTCTTACCAACTCATGCTTAATTGCATTCTTGATTGTATCTACACTTAAATGAGCCAATCTCCTATGCCAAAGCCAAGATTGGTTAGTTATAGCACTAAAACATAGTTCACCTTGATCAAAATGGTTGAGGTACAAATAGTATACACCATTTTGACGTTTTCCTTGGTAAATTAGTTCATTGGTTTTGCAATTCATTAAATAACAAGCATTTGAGTCAAATTTCACATGATAACCGGCATCACACAATTGGCTTATACTAAGTAAGTTATAGTTCAAACCATCTACCAAATAGACATTTGAAATGGTTAGGTTTTGGTTACCAACCGAACCTATACCTATAATCTTACTTTTCCTTTGATTACTACCAAATGTAACAGATCCCCCATCATGAGATTTTAGGGATATAAAGTTTGATTTGGACCCGATCATGTGATGAGAACATCCACTATCTATTATCCAAGCGTTTTATTTATGTGTTGACATCAAGCAAACCTACAAGATAATGCATTAGTAATAATCAACACATAAAATTAAACTCCCCATAAATGTTTGACAATTATGAATCTATGGGGAATATGCAAGACAACACCTAACATGTTGAGTTTAGGAACCCAAGCAACCTTCTTCAAGTTGCTTCCGTTCCTAAAACCACACTCAAGTGATATATGACCCATGTTTGCAACAATAGTTGCAAAACACACTAGTTGGAGGGTTGATGCGTTCCTTAACAAACCGATTCGTATAGTCATTTTTGAGTTCTTGAGCTTGACTCCTAGGTTTGGGTGATTGAATTATGTGAGTTTTATAGTTGTGTGAGAAATTTTCATGTTGGAAAGCAACTCTTGGTTTCTCAATTTGTTGAGAACCAATATAGGCATGTTGGTACCTTTGATCACATATCGCCATTCGGTTGGTTCCCTATGGTAAGTATTCTTAGACCAAGATGGATCAAAATACCTAGGTGTTGGTTTATTCTTGGTGTGGTTACCATTGCTAAACCTATACCTATATGCATGATTTGGTGCATTGCTCGGTTTTGGGTATCTAGAACCTTTGCCCTTGCTACCATGAGTTTGCTTTCCTTTTTCTTTTGGATCCTTAGGGTTGTTGGATGAAGAAGAGGGTGAACTTTTCTTAAATTCTAGACCCGATTTATCATGAGGTTTTTGTCCCTCGAACATCCGACTTAAATCCATCCTTGTACTACTCTTCAATGCACAAGTGGATTTTAAGGATCCGATTTCCTTTTCCAAATTTTCTTTATCAAGTTTTAAATTTACAATAGTTTCAGTGTGTTTATCACAAACCTTTGCCTTGGTTTCAAATTCATTTACCTTGGACTCAAGCTCAAGAATCCTATTACTTAAACTCCCAATTTTACCATCTCTACTCATTATGACATGATTAGCTTCAATTAGAAGTTTGCTTAACCTAAGAATTTCAAGTTTCAAAGAATTTTCATTAGCTTGATTGCTTGTGTCACTACTAGAATACTTATCATCATCATCTGATTCATCATCGGATGGAAGCCCTAAACAAAATTTAACCTCATTTGGGTTTAGAGATACCTTTGCCTCATCGGATGAGGTTGAAGCACTAGAGTCATCTTTGGACTCTTCATCTTTCGTTTTCTTCTCCTCTACCGGTTGTTCTTCCTCCATCGGCTTTGCTTCTTCCATTGGTTGTGCGTCTTCTAACGATTTCTCTTCTTGTCCTTCATCATCTTTCTCAATTCGGGCAAGTGCAAATCTCTTGATGAGTTCAATTACTCCCGGATCGGTGACTTGGTTCTTTGATATGATAGCATCAAGATCAACCTTCTTCTTGGTCTCCTCATTATCCTCCATGTGACACTCATCATCAACTATTGCCATGAGTGCATAGGGTGTTTGAGGGTCATTTGATTGTTCCACTACACACTCATCTCCTTCACAATCTTCTTCTTCCCAAGTCTCGGCTTGCATAACCTTGGGATTCCTCCTACCTTTGAATCCATCTAGTTTTTGTCCCCCTCTTTGATCTTGTCTCTCAACTCCATCTTGGGTTTTCATTTGAGGAAACAATCTATAGCAAGTGTGAATTGTATGACCTTCTTTGTCACACATCAAACACATCTCTTTCCCTCTTCTTCCTTTTTTGAATTGAGCCGTCTTTCGTATGTGAATAAACCTTGGATCATTTTGGTGAGTATCGGTATCTCCTTGTTGTGATCTTGCCCAAAGTCTTTGAAAGGATTGGTTTCAATTTGGTTTCTAGTATTGGAGGATGAGGGGTTGGTGTATGATGAAGAGTTGTGGTAGGATTTGGAGTTGTTGTATGGCCTTGAGTTTTGTGCCGCTAGTGCAACGGGTTTGTGGCCTTGATCTTCTCCTATTTGACGAAGAGTTTCCTCAAAGGTTTTGAGGAATGAGTAAATCTCTTCGGGAGTGAATGGCACCTCTCTAGCATTATGCATAGCTTTCAAAGAGCTCATGTAACCTTGCCATGATGGCCTTCTCATCATAATGCTTATGAGCTTGCTAGCCACTTTGCAAGGTGTCAACGGGTCACCTATTTCAACAAAATCATTTGTCAAAAGGGTTAGCCTAGTATACATATCCTCAATAGACTCATCATCTCCAATCTTAAAGTTTTCAAATAAGGATTGAAGATCGGCACCCCTGGACCGTTTCAACAAGTCATTTCCCTCATATTTTCTCAATAGGGCATGCCACATATCATATGCATTAATGGCTTCACCAAAGATTGGTGCAATTGACTCATGCACCGATGCCAAAATTGCATTTACCGCTTGGTCATTTTCTCTCTTTTTCATAAGAGATGGTATGGTTAATTTGTTATTCGGGCTATATTCCGGTACAAACTTGGTTGTGACCACTTCTAATAGGTCCATGATACCTAGGTAGTTAATCATGCACCTCTTCCAATACCCAAAGTTCTTACACCCTTGTCCCAACACGGGAGGTGAAGAAACATGCCTAACTGGGTTCGCCATTTGGTAGGTATGACAATTGATCTTAGCTTGTAATTAAGAAGGTTCCTAACTATCAAGCACAACACCGCTCTGATACCACTTTGATAACCTAGGCGGCCTAGGTTATGGTCAATTTTTCGTTTAATTAACAATTAGGGACTAGTTTGCAAATCTTCTCAACTCTCAATTTCAATTCACGACAATTCAATTCTATATGCGGAAGCGTAATACCAATATGACAAGATTAACTAAACAATTCAAATAAACAATTCACTCAAATGTCAACGGAGTTCGGCTTGCACTATGAGGCCACGCCTACTCTCCGGGTCCTCGGCGCCCCCGCTTCTTGCGGTAATAAGCCCGGTCCGTTCCACTAATGAAAAATTCGTACAAAGGTGGAATCCAATTCTCTTTACACACACCGGTGGAGTAATTGGACCCAAATTGATTCACACGGTTCACAATTAAGGAAACTAAGGCAAATAGATAATAGAGCACTAATCTAACAACACCACTAATCTCTCAACACTCAATGGAACAATTTGGCTAAATAAAATTGGGAGATTGTGAAATGGATTTAACTATTTAGGAATAAGCTCAAGTGCACAAAAATGGCTGCTGGAAGGTGTTAAGTTTTTGCTAAAAGTTTCAGTGAATAAAAGTGAAGAAGATGGTCCCCTTTTATACCTTTTCATTTCTGCACAAAATTAGGTTTTCGGAACATAGCGTTATAACGCCAAGTTATATAGAAAACATAGCGTTATAACGCCATCATGAGTTAGGACAAAATTTTGTGACGTTAGATTTGTATTTTTGTGCAGGTTGTACTTAAGTGTTATAACACCATGCTATGTACAAAACATAGCGTTATAACGCAAGTCCAAGTCAGGACAAAGTTTTGTGACGTTTGAATTTTGAACTAGTGTTATAACGCTAGACAAGAATTTCCAGTACTTAGAAGATTTAGCCAACTTTGAGCACATTGGCGTTATAACGCCAACTCTTTGGAAATTTGGTTGAAAAATATGTTTTTGAGCAAAATGATGTTTTTGAGAAAATTAAATTCATCATGATGATCTTACACGATATTTAAGACTTAATTTTAGGCATTTGGAATTTTATCTAATCATTTGTTATTTTAAAATGAGGTTTCAAAATCTGCATCGTTCTAGCGTTATAACGCTAGAGATCAGGACTTAACCAATTTGGCCAAGTACCTGACTCTGGCGTTATAATGCCAAACTTGGAGTTATAACGCTATAGGTCTGGACTTAGCCAATTTGGCCAAAAACCTGACTCTGTCGTTATAACGCCAGTACTAGCGTTATAACGCTAACACTCTCTGGAATTTTGGTGAAAATTTTGCACTTTTGCAAAATAATGTTTTTGGAAAAATGAATTTTATATTCATAGTGTATTTAAGAGGTATTTTTGCTATTTTGAAATTTATTGCTATCTTAGTGTATTTTAAATTTCCATTTTAAAATCTTCTAATTCTGGCTTTATAACGCCTTACTTGGCGTTATAACGCCAAGTGCAATGTTCCTTGTACTTAGCAATTTCGCAGAGTTGTGCACTCTGGCGTTATAACGTCAAGTTTGGCGTTATAACGCTAATGTGTATTTTGCTATTTGCATTTAACTCCCAATTTTAAAAAACCAAAGTTCTAAAGAGTTAAACCTATATTCTTCTATAATTTCTTGAGATCTTCAGCTCTTAATTCCTTGGTTTAACTCCCCTTGCTAAGTTTGATCTTGCTTCGAATATCCTGCATCAATTCTCACAAATTTTGATGAGATAACACGTAGTTTTGCAAATCAGCAAACTTGAGAAAATGTTTGAGTCAACAATTACTTCATTTATGTGTGGTAAACATTAAAAAAAACACCAAAAAAAGGTCTTATCCTGCTACGAGAATTGTTTTCTGATCCGAGTACTTCATTTAAAACTTTCAAGAAAACTTCAAACCTTTCAGAAAAACCACCACGAAGAAGGGTATAGAATATCACCCTCAGTCCTTCATGTTTGATTACTTCATTTAAGGATGGTAGACTTCAAGAAAACACCACAGAACATCTTATCCTGCTACGAGAAGTGTTTCTGATCCGGATACATTTATCGGTGGAACCTTTCATCAAACCACCTCGAAGAAGCATAGAATATCACTCTATGTATTTTATATCTAATTACTTTATTTATGGATGGTCAACATAAAAAAAATCACAAAGCATCTTATACTGCTAAGAGAAGTGTTTCTGATCCGGAGGATACTTCATTTAAGGGTGGAATCTTTCATGAAACCACCACGAAGAAACATAGAATACCACTCTAAGTGCTTCCTGTCTAATTACTTCATTTATGGATGGTAAAATTTCAAGAAAACACCACAAAACATCTTATACTGCTACGAGAAGTGATTCTAATCCGAGTATTTCATTTGTGGGCAGTATCCTTTGAAGAAAACTTCAGATCTTTCAGGAAACCAGCACGAAGAAGCGTAGAATACCACTCTCAGTGTTACATGTCTGATTACTTCATTTATGGGTAGTTATCATTCAAGAAAAACACCACAATGCATCTTATCCTTCTACAAGAAGTGCTTCTGATCAGAGTACTTCATTTGTGAGTGGTAACCTTTCAGTAAAACTCCAAACCTTTCAGGAAACCACCACAAAGAAGCATAGAATACCACTCTCAGTGTTTTGTGTCTGATTACTTCATTTATGGGTGGTAAACATTCAAGCAAACACCACAAAGCACATATCCTACAACGAGAAGTGTTTCTGATGTGATTACTTATTTTATGAGTGGTAGCCTTCCTAGAAAACTATAAACATTTCTTGAAACCACCACGAAGAAGCATAGAATACCACTCTAAGTGCTTCATGTTAGATTATTTCATTTATGGGGATAAACATTCAAGAAAATACCACAAAACATCTTATCATGTTACGAGAAGTGTTTCTGATCGGAGTACTTTATTTATGGGTACTAAACAATCAAGAAAACTCCAAATGTTTCAGGAAAACCACCCTAAAGAAGCATAGAATACCACTCTCAGTTCTTAATGTCTGATTACTTCATTTATGGGCGGTAGACATTCAAGAAAACACCACAAAGCATCTTATCCTACTACGAGAAGTGTTTCTGATCCGGATACTTCATTTATGGGTGGAACCTTTCATGAAACCAGCACGAAGAAGCGTAGAATACCACTCTCAGTGTTTCATGTCTGATTACTTCATTTATGTGTGGTAAATATTCAAGAAAACACCACAAAGGATATTATCCTTCTATGAGAAGTGTTTCTGATCCGGGTACTTCATTTATGGGTGGTTATCATTCAAGAAAACACCACCACGCATCTTATCCTCCTACGAGAAGTTTTTCTGATTCGAGTACTTCATTTGTGGGTAGTAATCATTTAATAAAACTTCAAACCTTTCAGGAAACCACCACGAAGAAGCATAGATACCACTCTCAGTGTTTCGTGTCTGATTACTTTTTTTATGGGTGCTTAACATTAAAAAAAAAATACCACAAAGCATCCTATCATGCTACAAGAAGTGTTTCTAATCCATGTACTTCATTTGTGGGTGATAACCATTCAAGAAAACACTACAAAGCACATATGAGAAGTGTTTATGATGTGATTACTTCTTTTATGAGTGGTAGCCTTCCTAGAAAACTCTAAAACTTTCATGAAACCACCACGAAGAAGCATAGAATATCACTCTAAGTGTTTCAAGTCAGATTACTTCATTTATGGGTGGTAAACATTTAAGAAACACCACAAAACGTCTTATCGTGTTACGAGAAGTGTTTATGATCCGAGTACTTCATTTATGGGTGATAAACTTTGAAGAAAACTCCAAACCTTTCAGGAAACCACCACGAAGAAGGCTAGAATACAACTCTCAGTCCTTCATGTCCGGGTACTTCATTTATGGGTGTAAACTTAACGTAAATAGCACAAAGAATCTGATCCTACTACGAGAAGTGTTTCTGATATGATTACTTCATTCAAGAGTGGTAACCTTCCAAGAAAACTCTAAACCTTTCATGAAACCACCATGAAGAAGCAAAGAATACCATTCTAAGTGCTTCATTTCTGATTACTTCATTTATGCACGGTAAACATTCAAGAAAACACCACAAAGCATCTTATCCTGCCACAAGAAGTGTTTCTGATCCGAGTACATTTATGGGTGATAACCATTCAAGAAAACACACAAACCATCTTATCCTACTACGAGAAGTGTTTTTGATATGATTACTTCATTTATGAGTGGTAATCTTCCAAGAAAACTCTCCTTTCATGAAATCACAATGAAGAAGCATAGAATACCATTCTAAGTGCTTCATTTCTGATTACTTAATTTATGCGCGGTAAACATTCAAAAAAACACCACAAATCATCTTATCCTGGTACGAGAAGTGTTTATGATCTGTGTACTCCATTTATGGGTGATAACCATTAAAGAAAACACACAACATATTATCCTACTACGAGAAGTGTTTCTAATATGATTACTTCATTTATGAGTGATAACCTTCCAAGAAAACTCTAAACCTTTCATGAAAACGCCATGAAGAAGCAAAGAATGTCATTCTAAGTGCTTCATTTCTGATTACTTCATTTATGCATGGTAAACATTCAAGAAAACACCACAAAGCATCTTATCCTGCTACTAAAAGAGTTTCTGATCCAAGTACTTCATTTATGGGTGATAACTATTCAAGAAAACACACAATCCATCTTATCCTACTACGAGAAGTGTTTCTGATATGATTACTTCATTTATGAGTGGTAACCTTCCAAAAAACTCTAAATCTTTCGTGATATCACCATGAAGAAGCATATAATACCATTCTAATTGCTTCATTTCTTATTACTTCTTTTATGCGTGGTAAACATTCAAGAAAATACCACAAAGCATCTTATCCTCCTACGAAAAGTGTTTATAATCCGTGTACTCCATTTATGGTAGATAACCATTAAAGAAAACACAAAAAGCATATTATCTTATTACGATAAGTGTTTCTGATATGATTACTTCATTTATGAATGGTAACCTTACAAGAAGACTCTAAAACTTTCATGAAACCTCCACGATGAAGCATAGAATACTACTATGAGTGCTTCATGTCTGATTACTTCAATTAGGGGTGGTAACATTCAAGAAAACACCAAAAAAATGTCTTATCCTACTATGAGAAGTGTTTCTGATCCGGGTACTTCATTTATGGGTGATAAACTTTCAAGAAAACTTCAAACCTTTCAGGAAACCACCACGAAGAAAAGGTAGAATACCACTCTCAGTCCTTCATGTATGATTACATTTATCGGTGGTAAACTTCAAGAAAACACCACAAAGCATCTAATCCTGCTGCGAGAAGTGTTTCCGATCCATATACTTCATTTATGGGTGGAACCTTTCATTAAAGCACCACGAAGAAGCATAGAATATCACTCTAAGTGCTTCATGTCTGATTAATTAATTTAATGGATAATAAACATTCAAGAAAACACCACAAAGCATCTTATACTGCTACGAGAAGTGTTTTTGATCCGAGTACTTCATTTGTGGGCGGTAATCTTTGAAGAAAACTTCAGACCTTTCAAGAAACCAGCACGAAGAAGCATAGAATACCACTATAAGTGTTTCATTCTGATTACTTCATGTATGGGTGGTAAATATTCAAGAAAACACCACAAATGATCTTATCTTGCTACGAGAAGTGTTTCTGATCCGAGTACTTCATTTGTGGGTGGTAACCATTCATGAAACACTTATCCTACTACGAGAAGTGTTTCTGATGTGATTACTTCTTTTATGAGTGGTAGCCTTCCTAGAAAACTCTAAACCTTTCATGAAACCACCACGAAGAAGCATAGAATACCACTCTAAGTGCTTCATGTCATATCACTTCATTTATGGGTGGTAAACATTCAAGAAACACCCCAAAACGTGTTATTCTGTTATGAGAAGTGTTTATGATTCGAGTACTTCATTTATGGATAATAAACTTTCAAGAAAACTCCAAACCTCTCAGGAAACCACCACGAAGATGGGTAGAATACAACTCTCAGTCCTTCATCTCTGATTACTTCATTTATGAGTGTAGACATAACGTAAACAACACAAAGCATCTTATCATACTACGAGAAGTGTTTCTGATATGATTACTTTATTTAAGAGTAGTAACCTTCCATGAAAACTCATCTTTCATGAAACCACCATGAAGAAGCAAAGAATATCATTCTAAGTGCTTCATTTCTGATTACTTCATTTACGCACGGTAAACATTCAAGAAAACACCACAAAGCATCTTATCCTGCTACGAGAAGTGTTTCTGATCTAAGTGCTCCATTTTTGGGTGATAACCATTCAAGAAAACACACAAACAATCTTATCCTACTACGAGGAGTGTTTCTGATATGATTACTTACTTTTTAGTGGTAACATTACAAAAAAAAACTCTAAACCTTTCATGAAACCACCAGGAAGAAGCATAGAATATCACTCCGAGTGCTTTATGTATAATTACTTTATTTATGTGTGGTAAACATTCAAGAAAACACCAAAAAATATCTTATCCTGTAACGAGAAGTGTTTCTCATGTGATTACTTCTTTTATGAGTGGTAGCCTTCCTAGAAAACTATAAATCTTTCATGAAACCACCATGAAGAAGCATAGAATATCACTCTAAGTGTTTTATGTCAGATTACTTCATTTATGAGTGTTAAACATTCAAGAAAACACCACAAACGTCTTATCTTGTTATAAGAAGTGTTTCTGATCCGAGTACCTCATTTAGGGTAACAAACATTCAAGAGATCTCCAAATCTTTCAGGAAACCACCTCAAAGGAGCGTAGAATACCACTCTCAGCTCTTCGTGTTAATTACTTCATTTATGGGTGGTAGACATTCAAGAAAACACCACAAAACATCTTATCCTGCTACCATAACTATTTCTGATCCGGATACTTCATTTATGGGTGGATCCTTTCATGAAACCACCACAAAGAAGCATAAAATACCACTATTAGTGCTTCATGTCTGATTACTTAATTTATGCATGGTAAACATTCAAGAAAACACCACAAAACATCTTATCCTACTAAGAGAAGTGTTTATGATCAGTGTACTCCATTTATGGGCGATAATCATTAAAGAAAACACAGAAAGCATTTTATCCAACTACGACAAGTGTTTCTGATGTGATTACTTCTTTTATGAGTGGTAGCCTTCCTAAAAAACTCTTAAATCTTTCATGAAACCACCACGAAGAAGCATAGAATATCACTCTAAGTGCTTCATGTCAGATTACTTCATTTATGGGTGGTAAACATTTAAGAAACACCACAAAATGTCTTATATTGTTACGAGAAGTGTTTATGATCCGAGTACTTCATTTATGGGTAATAAACTTTCAAGAAAACTCCAAACCTTTCAGGAAACCACCATGAAGAAGGATAGAATACAAGTCTCAGTCCTTCATGTCTGGTTACTTCCTTTATGGGTGTAAACTTAACGAAAATAGCACAAAGAATTTTATCCTACTACGAGAAGTGTTTCTGATACGATTACTTCCAAGAAAACTCTAAACCTTTCATGAAACCACCATGAAGAAGAAAAGAATACCATTCAAAGTGCTTCATTTCTGATTACTTCATTTATGCACGGTAAACATTTAAGAAAACACCACAAAGCATCTTATCCTGTTACGAGAAGTGTTTCTGATCCGAGTACTCCATTTATGGGTGATAACCATTCAAGAAAACACACAAACCATCTTATCCTACTACGAGAAGTGTTTTTGATATGTTTACTTCATTTATGAGTGGTAATCTTCCAAGAAAACTCTAAACCTTTCATGAAATCACAATGAAGAAGCATAGAATACCATTCTAAGTGCTTCATTTCTGATTACTTAATTTATGCGCGGTAAACATTCAAAAAAACACCAGAAATCATCTTATCCTGCTACGAGAAGTGTTTATGATATGTGTACTCCATTTATGGATGATAACCATTAAAGAAAACATACAAAGCATATTATCCTAATACGAGAAGTGTTTCTGATTAGATTACTCATTTATGAGTGATAACCTTCCAAGAAAACTCTAAAACTTTTATGAAACCACCACAAAGTAGCATAGAATACCACTCTAAGTGCTTCATGTTTGATTACTTCATTTATGGATGGTAAACATTCAAGAAAACACCACAAAACATCTTATATGAGAAGTGTAAACTTAACGTAAATAGCACAAAGAATCTTATCCTACTACGAGAAGTGTTTCTGATATGACTACTTCATTTAGAGTGGTAACCTTCCATGAAAACTCTGAACCTTTCATGAAACCACCATGAAGAAGCAAATAATACCATTCTAAGTGCTTCATTTCTGATTACTTCATTTATGCACGGTAAACATTCAAGTAAACACCACAAATTATCTTATCCTGCTACGAGAAGGTTTATGATCTGAGTAATCCATTTATGGGTGATAACCATTAAAGAAAACACACAAATTATCTGATCCTACTACGAGAAGTGTTTCTGATATGATTACTTCATTTATTAGTGTAACCTTCCAAGAAAACTCTAAACCTTTCATGAAACCTCTATGAAGTAGCATAGAATAACACTCTGGATGCTTCATGTCTGATTATTTCATTTATGGCAGGTAACATTCAAGAAAACACAAAAAAACGGCTAATCCTACTACGAGTAGTGTTTCTGATCCGAGTACTTCATTTATGAGTGATAAACTTTCAAGAAAACTTCAAACCTGTCAGAAAAACACCACGAAGAAGGGTAGAATACCACTCTCAGTCCTTCATGTATGATTACTTCATTTATGGGTGGTAAACATCAAGAAAACACCACAAAGCATCTAATCCTACTACGAGAAGTGTTTCTGATCCAAATACTTCATTTATGGGTGGAACCTTTCATGAAACCACCACGAAGAAGCATAGAATATCACCGTAAGTGTTTCATGTATGATTACTTCATTTATGCACGATAAATATTTAAGAAAACACCACAAAACATCTTATTCTGCTACGAGAAGTGTTTCTGATCCGAGTACTCCATTTATGGATTGTAAACATTCAAGAAAGTACCACAAAGCATCTTATACTGCTACGAGAAGTGTTTAAGATCCGAGTACTTCATTTGTGGGCAGTAACCTTTGAAGAGAACTTCAGACCTTTCAAGAAACCAGCACGAAGAAGCGTAGAATATCACCCTCAGTGTTTCATGTCTGATTACTTCATGTATGGGTGTTAAATATTCAAGAAAATACCACAAATGATCTTATCCTGATATGAGAAGTGTTTCTGATCCGGGTACTTCATTTATGAGTGGTTACCATTCAAGAAAACACCACAATGCATCTTATCTACGAGAAGTGTTTCTGATCCGAGTACTTCATTTATGGGTGATAACCTTTCAATAAAACTCTAAACCTTTCAGGAAACCACCATGAACATAGAATACCACTCTCAGTGCTTCGTGTGTGATTACTTCATTTATGAATGGTAAACATTCAAGAAAACACCACAAAACATCTTATACTACTACGAAAAGTGTTTCTAATCCGAGTACTTTATTTGTGGGCGGTGACCTTTGAAGAAAAACTTCATACCTTTCACGAAACCAGCACGAAGAAGCATAGAATACCACTCTCTGTATTTCATGTCTGATTACTTTATTTAATGGTTGTAAATATTCAAGAAAACGCCACAAAGAATCTTATCCTGCTATTAGAAGTGTTTTTTATCCAGGTACTTCATTTATGGGTGGTTACCAATAAAAAAAGCACCACAATGCATCTTATCCTCCTACGAGAAGTATTTCTGATCCGAGTACTTCATTTATGGGTGGTAACCTTTCAATAAAACTCAAATCTTTCAGGAAACTACAACGAAGAAGCATAGAATATCACTCTCAGTGCTTCGTGTCTGATTACTTCATTTATGGGTGGTAAACATTCAAGAAAACACCACAAATCATCTTATCATGCTACGAGAAGTGTTTCTGATCAGAGTACTTTATTTGTGGGTGGTAACCATTCAAGAAAACACCACAAAGCACTTATCCTACTACGAGAAGTGTTTCTGATGTGATTACTTCTTTTATGAGTGGTAGCCTTCGAAAACTATAAATCTTTCATGATACCATCACGAAGAAGCATAGAATACCACTCTAAGTGCTTCATGTAAGATTACTTCTTTTATGGGTGGTAAACATTCAGGAAACACCATTTATGGGTAAACTTTCAAGAAGAGTTTCTGATCCGAGTACTTCATTTATGGGTAATAAACTTTCAAGAAAACTCCAAATCTTTAAGAAAACCAACCCAAAGAAGCATAAAATCCCACTCTCAGTCCTTCATGTCTCATTACTTCATTTATGGGTGGTAGACATTCAAGAAACACCACAAAGCATCTTATCTTGCTACGAGAAGTGTTTTTTATTCGGATACTTCATTTATGGGTGGAACCTTTCATGAAACCACCACGAAGAAGCATAGAATATCACTCTAAATGTTTCATGTCTAATTACTTCATTTATGAATGATAAACATTCAAGAAAACACCACAAACATCTTATAATGTTACGAGAATTGTTTCTGATTAGAGTACTTCATTTGTGGACGGTAACCTTTCAAGAAAACACACAAAGTATCTTATCCTACTAAGAGAAGTGTTTCTGATATGATTACTTCATTTATCATAAACACTTCATTTATACGCTCATATTTGCTCAAATATGCAGGCACTAAAGAAAAGAAGGAAGTTACGTAACAAGAAAATATAACTCCAAGTTGGAAAGGGAGCAAAGGTTGTAGCCGTAATTGTTGGAAGTATAGAGTTGTATTTGCCTAACGGACTTGTAGTGGAACTTGAAAATATTTATTTTGTTCCTAACATTTCTAAGAACATCATTTCGGTCTCATGTTTAGAGACGAATGAGTTCTCTTTTGTTATAAAGAACAATAGTTGTTCAATATATAAAGATGAATTATATTATGAATCCTCTTGTATGATGAACGGTTTGTATATATTGGAAATGAAAAAACATGTGTTCAACATAACTAACAAACGACTCAAAACGTCTCATGAAAGCACGACTTACATGTGGCATTGTTGCCTTGGTCATATAAACGATAGACACATCAAGAAGTTGCATAAAGATGGACTTCTTGGAAATTTTGATCCTGAATCAATTAACACATGTGAATCTTGCTTACGTGGAAAAATGACCAAAGCCCCTTTCTCAAAAAGGGCGAAAGGGCAATAACTTATTAGGACTTGTACATACTGATGTATGTGGACCTATGAGTACTTGTACAAGAAATGGTTATTCTTACTTTATCACGTTTACAGATGATTACATTAGATATGGTTATGTCTACTTAATGAGACATAAGTCTGGATCCTTTGAAAAGATCAAGGAATTCAAGACTGAAGTAGAAAATCAATTAAACAAGAGTATTAAGGCCTTACGATATGATCGTGGAGGCGAGTACTTGAGTTTTGAGTTTATTACGTGCTTAAAAGAATGTGGGATAGTCTCACAACTCACGCCTCCGGGGACACCACAATGGAATGGTGTTTCTGAGAGAAGGAATTGAACTCTATTAGATGTTCGATCCATGATGAGTAACGCCACTCTTCCAAAATTATTTTGGGGACACGCACTAGAAACTGCCGCATGAACAATAAATGTGGTTTCATCTAAGTCAGTTGAAAAGACTCCATATGAGTTTTGGTTTGGGAAAACCCCAAATATGTCTTATCTTAAAATATGGGGTTGGAAAGTATTTGTCAAACGTCCGACGTCTGGCAAACTTGATCCCAAATCTGACAAATGCTTTTTCGTAGGGTATCCTAAGGAAACGAAAGGATATTACTTCTATCACCAGTCCAAGAATAAAATAGTTGTTGCTCGTGTTGGTATATTTTTGAAGGAACATTTTCTCACAAAAAGGAGTAGTGGGAGTAATGTGATACTTGAAGAAATTCGAGATACATCACACAATACAATATCTGAACCAGATCAGATTAACCCACCACTTGATACTTCGGCTGAAGAGCATCTGGAAGAAACAAATCCACAAGTAGTTGTGGAGGAGATTCTAGTCCTGAGCTCAAGTAATTCAACGCAAGTTGAAGTAGAACTAGTTTCGCAAATAGTTGCAGATCAAGTTCAATAGCTCGAAGGTCAAGTGCTACGTAGGTCTACAAGGACAGTCCATGCACCCAAGAGGTACTTGGGACTGCACGAGGTCTTAGTATTTGATAATGAAGATCATATGACATATGCGGAAGCAATGGATAGGCCTAACTCTGGTAATGGCTGGAGGCCAAGAGATCCGAAATACAGTCCATGTATGACAACACGGTGTGGAACCTAGTTGTACCATTTGATGGGGTGAAATCCATAGCTAACAAGTGGATTTTTAAAAGAAAAATAGACATGGATGGTAATGACTGTATACAAAGCAAGGCTGGTAGCTAAAGATTTCAAACTAATTCGAGTTGATTATGATGAAACTTTTTCGCCCGTAGCTATATTTAAGTCAATTCAGATACTCGTAGCAATTGCCGTATTTTATGATTATGCAATATGGCAAATGGATGTCAAAATCGCCTTCTTAAATGGAAATTTAGAAGAGTATGTGTACATGACACAGCCTGAGGGTTTTGAGGATCCAAAGAATGCTGGAAAGGTATGCAAGCTTCTTAAATCTATTTATGAATTGAAGCAAGCATCACGGAGTTGGAATTTTCGATTTGACGAAGAAGTCAAAAGTTTGACTTCGTCAGATGCGAAGAAGAACCATGTGTATACAGAAAGACTAGGGAGAGTGTTATCATCTTTCTAATCTTATATGTAGATGACATACTCTTAATAGAAAATGATATTCCTATGTTGCAACAAGCTAAGTCTTCATTAAAGAAAGTTTTCTCGATGAAGGACTTACGCGAGGCTGTCTATATACTAGGCATAAAGATCTATCGTGATAGATCGAAAAGACTTATAGGATTAAGTCAAAGCACGTACATTGACAAAGTGCTAAATAAATTTAGCATGCATGATTCTAAGAAAGGATTTCTGCCAATGAATCATGGTGCGCAGCTTAGCAAGACTAAGTGTCATTTGACAACTGATGAGCAAAGCATAACGAGTAGAGTGTCATACGCTTCGGCTATAGGCTCTATCATGTACGCCATGTTGTGCACTCGCTCTGATATCTTGTACGCTTTGAGTGTGACGAGTAGATATCAGGCTAATCCAGGCATAGAGCACTGGAATGCTGCAAAGAATATCCTTAAGTACTTAAGAAGAACTAAGGATATGTTTCCCGTCTATGGTGGTGATACCGAGCTCGTAATAAATGGTTACATTGATACAAGTTTCCAAACTGATCGGGATGATTCGAGATCTCAGTCCGGATACGTATTCTGCGACGTTTTCACCTGATACGAGAAATCATAAATAAAGGTGATGTAAAGATATGTAGAGTTGACATAGTCAGCAACACAGCTGATCCACTCACGAAATCTCTTCCTCAAGCCAAGCAACAGTTGCACACGGCTTCTATGGGTCTGAGACACATAGGAGACTGGTTGTGAGGCTTTCTTTAGATCTATGAGATTTTTACAAAATTAGAGATTCGTGTAACTAGGGCCTACGATGATTGGCTTCTAGCTTAAGTGGGAGATTGTTATTTTGTAATAATCTAAAAGTCAATAATACGATAAATTATCATAAAGCTTTGTCCATGAATTGAGTGATTAATAAATTGTCATTTTGTTGTCTTGAGTATTATTGAATTTATGGATCATTCATTTATCTTACTAGAGTCAATAACTGAAATTGTGAAACTTTATAATATAGATGATATATACTCTTAAAAGTCTCTAACCAAGGTAATTAGCAAGAACACCAATTTACTGTTACAAGGTTAAAATGTGGATTAAAAGATGCTAGTTTTACAGACCATAGACATGAGATATCGTTTTAATCACATAAATACATGTTCCAGGAACATGGTATTTGACAGACCTCGAATGAAACATTAAATGGAATTGTGTATGTGTCATTAATGTTTTCATTCAGTGTTAAGTTCTAAAGTATGATGTATTCATCTTTCCTACTAAGAGATGTGTATGTGTGATTGTTATCTAACGCTGTAGGTAAAACGCAGTCATAACGGTAACTTTTCAGTATACAACTTAGCTGAGGTAGTGATGGTTTACCAAAAGTACTCTTGTCCCTCATATCTCTATATGAGTTACAGTATCACTGGGCCCCTTGATAAAGTAGGATTATCTGCATGCAGTATAATTACAAGAGTAATTATATTTGATAAATCTGCTCAAGATCGAGAAAATATTAAGTTTGCAAGGATAACACACACCTACCTTGAAACTAATCTGACACTGTGAGACAAAAGATTTAACACGACTAAAATAGTTTAGTGGATCGTGGTATTGTATAGTACAACATCATATGTGACATCATCTGTGTAATTAGATGGTCATAGTGCAGATGTCAGATGCCTCCTATAATTATAGAAGTTAAAATTGTTTTAATTGTATTTACCAACATAACACAGATCCTATTGGGTCACACAATATAGGAGCTAATCAGAAAATCTTAATGATTAATTATAATTGGTTATAATAAATATTAAGATGGTTATAATAATTATATGTGATATAATTAAATTATATATGTCAATAAGATGACAAGCAGAAATAATGGTTGGTTTTATAAACGTATTCGATGCGTTGTATAAAACTGTACCGAAACCAAACCAATATCGAACCCTGAGAAATATAATTGTTGAGAACAATTATATATATATATATATATATATATATATATATATATATATATATAATTTAGATTTTAAATATTAATTATTAAAATCTTAATTAAAAAACATATATATATATATATAAAGATTTCGGCAAAGAGAAAAAGTATGTGGCAAAGATATTTGTGAAATTTTTCCTTGTCGACATGCATACTTCATTAGGGGTATTTTGGTAATTTGTCAAAATCGAGGGTATTTTGGTAATCGGCCAACCTCGTTATTTTTCCTATAAATAGAGAGGTAGGGGTAAAGAGAAAAATACAATTTCATTCGACTCGTATCTGTTAACTCAGGATTGAATCGATAAATATATTTTTCTCTCTATCTCGGTTACGGTTGTTTAGGGGATTCGGAATAATATATTTTTACGAAAGTTGCGGTATTTCTATTTGAATAACTGCGAGTCGTAAATATATTTATGAAAGTTGCGGTATTTATATTTGAATATCTCGGTGAATAGTGTTTTTGCAGAATTTTGTGATTTACGGTATTTCTGGCAGAAGAAATAAACCGCTCTCTAGTCAGTCCTAGTGGATAACCAATAGAGGTATCAGACGTTTGATACTCCTAAGGGAGAAGTTTCTCAGATTCGTTCTTTCGAGTCTGCTGCAATCTAATTGGAATTTGGATCAAGGTATAAATGTTATATTAATATATTTAATTTGTAAGTAGATTAAAGTTTTAGAAATCAATTATGAAGTAGATATGTAAAAGGATTAAATCGGGTTTTGATGCCAAAGATAAATGAGATGTGGACACCCTCGGTAGTTTATCTAACATATCTCGATTAATCCTTGCCTTAAGTTAGAAGTAAATTTTTTATCTTACGGTCTTTCCGCAGCTTAAGCTAATTAATGGGTTTGAACCGTTCATGACCCAACATGGTGACCTTTCAAAAAAACTTCAAACCTTTCAGGAAATCACTACGAAGAAGTGTAGAATACCACTCTCAGTGTTTCATGCCTGATTACTTCATTTATGGGTGATAACAATTCAAGAAAACACCACAAAGCATCTTATCCTACTAGGAGATGTGTTTTTTGTCCGATTAATTTATCTATAGGTGATAGCCATTCAA
Source organism: Eleocharis quinqueflora (assembly GCA_964058865.1). Classification (NCBI taxonomy): domain Eukaryota; kingdom Viridiplantae; phylum Streptophyta; class Magnoliopsida; order Poales; family Cyperaceae; genus Eleocharis; species Eleocharis quinqueflora. The sequence continues at coordinate 110,343 of CAXKVX010000364.1, forward strand.
TAAAACACCATAAAGAATTTTTTCCAGCTACGAGAAGTGTTTCTGATATAAGTACTTTATTTATGGTTGGTAACCTTCAAGACAAATCCAAACCTTTCAGAAAACCACCACAAAGAAGCATAGAATACCACTCTAAGTGCTTCATGAATGATTAATTTATTTATGGGTGGTAAACATTCAACAAAATACCACAAAGCATCTTATCCCGCTACAAGAATTATTTCTGATAGGAGTACTTCATTTATGGGTCAGCGTTCTTTGTGGTGTTGGAAAGCTCACGACGAAATTTACAGTCAATACGGGACTTTCCCGTACTAGGTAACTTTTAGGCCCATCGGAGATCGTTTGAAGCCTCGAAACTTTCCTTGAAGATTTCTTGTAAAAGTTCTCAAAAGACATATCTTTGTAAAATTCAAGATCGTTTTACAAATCAACAAATACAAGATATTATTTGTGCCACATATTCAAGAAAACACAACAAAACAACTTAACCTACTATAAGAAGTATTTCTGATATGATTACTTCATTTATGAGTAGTAACCTTTCAAGCAAACTCTAAACCTTTCATGAAACCACCACGAAGAATCATAAAATAACATTCCAAGTGCTTCATGTTTGATTACTTCATTTATGCATGACAAACATTCAAGAAAACACCACAAATCATCTTATCCTGCTACGAGAAGTGTTTCTGTTCCGAGTTCACCATTTATGGGTGGTAAACATTCGAAAAACACACAAAGCATCTTATCCTACTACCAGAAGTGTTTCTGATATGATTACTTCATTTATGAGTGGTAACCTTCCAAGAAAACTCTAAACCTTTCATGAAACCACCACAAAGAAGCATAGAATACCGCTCTAAGTGCTTCATGTCTGATTACTTAATTTATGGGTGGTAAACATTCAAGAAAATACCAAAAAACGTCTTATTCTGCTACAAGAAGTGTTTCTGATTCGAGTACTTCAATTATGGGTGACAAACTTTAAGAAAATTCCAATCATTTCAGGAAACCACCACGAAGAAGGATAGAATACCACTCTTAGTCCTTCATGCCTGATTACTTTATTTATGGGTGGTAAACTTCAAGAAAACACCACAAAGCATCTTATGCTACGAGAAGTGTTTCTAATTCGAGTACTTCATTTGTGGGCGATAACCTTTAAAAAAACTTCAAACCTTTCAGGAAACCAACACGAAGAAGTGTAGAATACCACTCTTAGTGTTTCATGTCTGATTACTTCATTTATGGGTGGTAAATATTCAAGAAAGTACCATAAAGTATCTTATCCTGCTATGAGAAGTGTTTCTAATCCGGGTACTTCATTTAAGGGTGGTTACCATTCAAGAAAATACCACAAAGCATTCTATCCTCCTACGAGAAGTGTTTTTGATCCGAGTACTTCATTTATGGGTTGTAACCTTTCAATAATATCCAAACCTTTCAGGAAAACAACTCGAAGAAGCATACAATATCACTATCAGTGCTTCTTGTCTGATTACTTCATATATGGGCGGTAAACATTTAAGAAAACACCACAAAGTATCTTGTCATGCTACGAGAAGTGTTTCTAATCCGGGTACTTCATTTAAGGGTGATAACCATTCAAGAAAGTACCATAAAGCACTTAACCTACTAAGAGAAGTGTTTCTGATGTGATTACTTCTTTTATGAGTGGTAACCTTTCAAGAAAACTCTAAACCTTTTATGAAACCACCACGATGAAGAATAGAATACCACCCTAAGTGCTTCATGTTAGATTACTTCATTTATGAGTGGTAAACATTTAAGAAAACACCACAAAATGTCTTATCCTATTACGAGAAGTGTTTCTGATCTGAGTACTTCATTTATGGGTAATAAACTTTCAAGAAAACAACAAATCTTTCATGAAACCACCCCAAAAAAGCGTAGAATACCACTCTTAGTCCGTCATTTCTGTTTACTTCATTTAGGGGTGGTAGACATTCAAGAAAGCACCACAAAGTATCATATCCTGTTACGAGAAGTGTTTTTAATCTGAGTACTTCATTTATGGGTGGTAACCTTTCAAAAAACTCCAAACCTTTCAGGAAATCACCACGAAGAGGCATAGAATACCACTCTGAGTGCTTCATTTATGGATGGTAATCATTCAAGAAAACAACACAAACCATTTTATCGTGCTACGAGAAGTGTTTCTGATTCTAGTACTTCATTTGTGGGTGATAACAATTCAAGAAAACACCAAAGCTCTTATCCTACTATGAGAAGTGTTTCTGATGTGATTACTTCTTTTATGAGTGATAACCTTCCAAGAAAACTCTAAACCTTTCATTAAACTACCATGAAGAAGCATAGAATACCACTCTAAGTGCTTCATGTCATATTACATCATTTATGGGTGGTAAACATTCAAGTAAACATCAGAAAATGTCTTATGCTATTACAAGAAGAGTTTCTAATCCGAATACTTCATTTATGGGTAATAAACTTTCAAGAAACCTCCAAATCTTTCAGGAAACAAACCCAAAAAAGCATAGAATACCAATCTCAGTCCTTCTTGTCTCATTACTTCATTTATGGGTGGTAGACAATTAAGAAAACACCACAAAACATCTTATCCTGCTACGAGAAGTGTTTTTGATCTGGATACTTCATTTATGTGTGGAACCTTTCATGAAACCACCACGAAGAAGCATAGAATATAACTCTAAGTGCTTCATGTCTGATTACTTCATTTATGGATGGTAAACATTCAAGAAAACATCACAAAACATCTTATAATGCTACGAGAATTGTTTCTGATCCGAGTACTTCATTTGTGGGCGGTAACATTTCATGAAAACTTCAAATATTTTGGAGGAACCAACACGAAGAAGCATAGAATACCACTCTCAGTGTTTCATGTCTGATTACTTCATTTTTGGGTGGTAAATATTCAAGAAAACACCACAAATTATCTTATCCTGCTATGGAAGTGTTTCTAATTCGGGTACTTCATTTATAGGTGGTTACCATTCAAAAAAACACCACAAAGCATCTTATCATCCTACGAGAATTGTTTTTGATCCGAGTACTTTATTCATGGGTGGTAACCTTTGAATAAAACTCCAAACCTTTCAGGAAATCACCACGAAGAAGAATAGAATACCACTCTCAATGTTTCGTGTCTGATTACTTTATTTATGGGTGGTAAACATTCAAGAAAACACCACAAAGCATCTTACCATGCTACAAGAAGTGTTTCTGATTCTAGTACTTCATTTATGGGTTGTAACCATTCATGAAAACACCACAAAACATCTTATCCTACTATGAGAAGTATTTATGATCCGAGAACTTCATTTATGGATGATAATTTGTCAAGAAAACTCCAAACCTTTCAGGAAATCACCATGAAGAAGAATAGAATACCACTCTTAATGCTTCGTGTCTGATTACTTTATTTATGGGTGGTAAACATTCAAGAAAACACCACAAAGCATCTTACCATGCTACAAGAAGTATTTCTGATTCTAGTACTTCATTTCTGAGTTGTAACCATTCATGAAAACACCACAAAACATCTTATCCTACTATGAGAAGTATTTCTGATCCGAGAACTTCATTTATGGATGATAATCTTTCAAGAAAACTCCACACCTTTCAGGAAATCAACACGAAGAAACATAGAATACCATTATTAGTGCTTCGTGTCTGATTACTTCATTTATGGGTGGTAAACATTCAAGAAAATACCATAGAGCATCTTATCTCGCTACGAGAAGTGTTTCTGATCAGAGTGCTTCATTTATGAGTGATAACCTTTAAAGAGAACTCCAAACCTTTTAGGAAACCACCACGAAGAAGCATAGAATACCACTCGAAGTGCTTCATGTCATATCACTTCATTTATGGGTGGTAAACATTCAAGAAAATATTACAAAGTATCTTATACTGCTACGAGAAGTGTTTTTGACTTGAGTACTTTATTTGTGGATGATAACCTTTTAAGAAAACTCTAAACCATTCAGGAAACCACCACGAAGAAGCATAGAAAACCACTCTCAGTGCTTTGTGTCTAATTACTTCATTAATGGGTGGTAACCATCCAAGAAAACACTACAAAGCACCTTATCCTAATACGAGAAGTGTTTTTTTTATCTAATTACTTCATTTTTGGATCCTAAACAATTCAAGAAAATTCCACATAACATTTTATCCTCCTTGGAGAAGTGTTTTTTTATCTGATTACTTCATATGTGGATGGTAACCATTCAATAAAACACTACAATGCATCTTATTCTATTACGAGAAGTGTTTGTGATCTGATTACTTCATTCATGAGTGGTAACCTTCCAAGAAAACTCTAAACCTTTAATGAAACCACCACGAAAAAGTATAGAATACCATTCTAAGTGCTTCATATTTGATTACTTCATTTATGGGTGGTAAACATTCAAGAAAACACCACAAAACATCTTATCATGCTATGAGAAGTGTTTCTGATCAGAGTTCTTTATTTTTGGGTGGTAACCTTTCAAGAGAACTTCAAACCTTTTAGGAAACCACGACGAAGAAACGTAGAATACCACTCTAAGCGCTTCATGTCTGATTACTCCATTTATGGATGGAAAAATTCAAGAAATCATCACAAAGCATTTATCCTGCTATGAGAAGTGTTTCTGATTAGAGTACTTCATTTATGGGTGACAACTGTAGGATTTCACGATGTGAATCGAGTAAAAATTAAAAAATTTATCCGATAACATCTACGATCATTTCATTATTACTAATTTTACTTCATTTGTTTGCATCACTAATCACAATCATATATGTTCCTACTGTTAAACCGGGGGCTTAATTAAAGCAATTCTAAAAATACCGAGGTCTAACTTGCAATTGCAATCAATTTGAACAATTTAAGCACAAACAATTTCTAAATTAAATTAATAATAAAATTTAATAAGAAGAGTTTAGAAAGTGGAAATAAAGCAATCTAAGAGACACAAGGATTTTAACGAAATTCGGATATTGACGATCCAAGTCTTCGGAACTCCCGACCTCCCTACACGATAACAAGGTCGAGCCGATTCATTAGACAACACAAGTGAATTTACAACTTCGAAATTGGAGCTCTCTTACACACACTGGTGAAGCACCAACCCTAACGGGTGTCGAACTTGATCTCGCTTACACATACCGATGAAGAACCGAGCCAACAAAAAATAAAGGAACAAAAGATACAATTGAATGGATGATAAGATAATAAACAATGCTATGAATCGTTATACAGCAGTTTGGATCAGAATTTTATCGTTGGAACTAAGAATATAGCTGTTGGAGTTGTCAGAATTTGACCGTCGGATTCTTACAACGTTATATAACGTTCTAGAGCGTTATATAACGTTTTTGCAAATGTCTCTGGCATTTTCAGTCTACAACGTTGTGTAACCAATGGAATAGCAATTGAGTTCTGTAGCGTTACGTAACGCTACATAGTGTTGCATAACGCTATATGACATTTTTGTGTTTTTGGCTTGTTTTGACTCAATCTCATCAATTCAAAATTATTTTAAGCTCAAATAAGATCAACCTAGCATCTAAAATGTCTTGATATCATTATGCTTGATTGTCTTGAGCTTCTTTCTTGCTTCTTCTTTTTTTCTTTTTGCTTGAATTATAATCTAAACAAAATCTTACAAGAAAGGTGTTAAATTCAAAGGTTGGTTTTGCATATCGACAAATCTGAGACATTTCTTAGTACAACACCTACAAGAGGGATTATGATATCATACCGATAGTCTTTAACGTAGCTCTATTCCTCTTCGGTTCATCTTGAATCCAAAACAAGAACGACGTTGAGTCCGTGCTAGCGTCCTCTTCACCTGCTCCTAGCTTTATCGTCTGTTACGTAATTGATTGCTTAATCGGTAACTATTTAGCAAATATTTAGAGGAAAAGAGAAAACTAAGTTGAAGTAGTAACCCAAATAATCTTTGACTATATATGATATTTATAGGCTCTAAACATCATATCAAGACTCTACAAATTTCTTTAGAAATTAAGGCATTAATGAAATTTTAACCGTCGCATTAACTTCTGCCCTTTCAGTACTAAAACTGTTATAATTTTCCTCTGAAAAACTCCAAACGACTAGAGGTGGCAAGTCGGGTCGATCGCGCGGGTTCGGGTCGGGTCCATGTACTACCTCAACAGTAATTTTTCTATTCAAATCTAGACCGTCTGGGTTAAATTAATACTAGCCGTCCAATTTTTCAATATACTGGAATAATTTTAATAAATTTGCATGAAACTTCAGTATCCATAAATTTTAAAAGAGGATATGTACAGTTTAAAGTTAGAGCACTGCCACGAAATTATATCTGAAATTTTGTACCTTTTGAGTAGAGATTTCATAAATTTTGTACCTTTGAGTAGAGATTTCATATAGTCATAGGCTCACCGAAATTTTTTTAAATAATCAAAATAAATAAAAAAGATACTATTATGGCAAAATTCGGTTCAAAATCACCAAACTAGCCATTTCGGAATCGGAAATTCCGGAGTAAAAACGGTATCACAAAATACATCTTAACTCCGGAATCACAGACTCCTACGTAACTCCGAAATCATGTCTTTCGAAGTTATGTAAGATTTATTGGGGCAAAGTATCTGGTTCAAATATAAAGGTGCAAAGTGTGAATTTTTTTATTAATAAAAGTATTAATATTTTAATTGATGAGTTGAGTTGTATTTAGGTAAATTTTTGTAATGACTTCGAGCTGCATTTGTTGTGGTTGTAATTAGTTTTTTTCCATCGTCGCAAATCATCGAGCTATACATTTTCGAGTCTACTTCCACCAAGTTGAGTCTGTTTTGCGATCGAATGAACGTGCATCTCAAATTTGACTTCAACTTGAACTTATATCTTAATTAGTATTTTTTTATCATGAATTTGCGTCGGATTCAATTTTGAATTGCTCATTTCTCCGATCACAAAACAGACTCGACGCGATGGAAGTAGACTTAAATATCTACAGCTTGATGGCTTGCGACAATAAAAAAAGACTAATTATGATCCCGACGAGAGTAGCTGAAGTTGTCAAAAAAATATTAAGTATGATTAGCATTTTTTCCTACGAACTTCGGCTGCGCTCGTCGAAATCATAATTAGTTTTTTTCGTCGCATGCTATTGAGTTGTAGATATTCGAGTCTACTTCGATCACGCCGGGTCTGTTTTGCGATCGGAGGAATGTGCATCTCAAATTTGACTCAACCTTCAACTTATGTCTTAATTTGTAATCTTTATCATGAGTTAGCTTCATAATCAATTTTGAATCGCTCATTTCTCCGATCGCAAATCAAACTCGACGCGGTGGAAGTATACTCATACATTTACAGTTTGATGACTTGCGAAAATAAAAAAACTAATTATAATCTCGACGAACGCAGTAGAAGTCGTTACAAAAATTTACCTAAATACAATTCAACTCATGCATGAAATTATTAATATCCAAAATAGCGGCATACAAAAAAAAATTATGTTTGACCTTAAGAAAATAAGAAAAAAAAACATCAATGACTTTGAATTCAAATATTTTGCAATGATGATAATGTTCACATGTTTTTTAACATTCAGGTTCATATGTATTATCTAGACGGATGCAATCATAATTTTTTTGGTTAAGAATTTGTATTTCTGAACGAATGCGTCTATATAACACATTACACATGTGAACGTGCACGTTCAAAAGCAAGGTCATCGTTGTGAAATATTTGAATCCAGAGTCATATATGTTATTCTTATTTTTTCAAAGTCAAACATAAAAAATTTAACTTTTTGTACGCTGACGTTTTAAATATTAATAATTTCATGCATGAGTTGTGTTGTATTTAGGTAAGTTTTTGTAACGACTTCGACTACGCTCGTCGAGACTGTAATTAATTTTTTTATCGTCACAAGTCATCAGCTATAAATGTCTGAGTCTACTTCCACCGCGTCAAGTCTGATTTGTGATCGAAGAAACGAGCGATTCAAAATTGATTCTGATGCAAACTCATGATAAAGATTACAAATTAAGACATAAGTTGAAGGTGGAGCAAATTTGAGATGCACGTTTCTTCGCAAATCAGACTCGACACAATCAAAGTAAATTTGAATATCTACAATTTGATAGCTTGCGACGATAAAAAAACTAATTATGATCCCGACGAGCGTAGTTGAAGTTTGTAGAAAAAATGCTAATCATACTTAATATTTTTTGTAACAACTTCAGCTACGCTTGTCGGGATCAAAATTAGTCTTTTTTTATCGTCGCAAGCCATCAAGCTGTAGATATTCGAGTCTACTTCCATCATGTCGAGTCTGTTTTGCGATAAGAGAAATGAGCAATTCAAAATTGAATCCGACGTAAACTCATGATAAAAAATACTAATTAAGATATAAGTTCAAGATGGAGCTAAATTTGAGATGCATGTTCCTCCGATTGCAAATCGAACTCAACGTGGTGGAAGTAGACTCGAATATCTACAACTTGATGATTTGCGACGATAAAAAAAGTTAGTTACAGTCCCGACAAGCACAGTCGAATTCGTTACAAAAACTTACCTAAATACAATCCAACTCATCAATTAAAATATTTATATTTTTATTAATAAAAAACTCAAACGTCTTTAAGCTGAATTGCTTTTGGTGGATGTTGTGAAATCCGGAATCAGTGATTCTTGAGTTACTCTAGAGTGTGATTTCGGAATTAAGTCGGAGTCAGTGATTCTGAAATGGCTCTTTTAGTTATTTTAGTTCGAATTTTGTCAGTTTTGTGTCTTTTCAATTTATTTTGGTTAATAAAAAAAATTTCGGTAGGCTAATAGCCCCCAAGTTCCAGCAATACTATGAAGGTCAAATTAATAAATTGTGGGGTTCAATTTGTATTTTTTAATTTTATGAGAATTTTGAAAATAAATTTCTCTTTTTTTTCTCCAGAGAGTAGGTGAGAAGGAACATATGCAAGACCTAACTTCCATTGTTAGTGATACAAATAAATGTTTTTGTTGTCTTTTTATTTTTTATCTATGCAATGGACCGAAGTGCTTATTTCAACGTCAAATTAATTTTGCACCATCCATGATGAAAATTGATCATACATATATATAGTTTGTAGTGATTTTTTTTCTTTTTGTTCCAAGTACGTCATTCACAGTACCAGTGCGGAACCACACATGCAATAACAGAATCCGTTGCATGGAAAAAAAAAACGATCATGTATTTAATTTTTTTTTTCTTTCAAGAATGATCAATTTGCATCATTTGAATTTTTCTTAAAAAATCATAAATCTTAAACATCTCTAACGAAAATCCTACATCCGATCCAACACAGTACATAACTGATGAATACGAATTCATATCAGCTGTTATTCTAGGGAAAAACAGGGCCCTGTTTTCCTCAAATCCGACCGTCTATTTTTGATCTAACGGTTAAAATATATAATACATCGGGCCCCGTGCAGTCCATCTGAACCGTCCGTTCATCAGCGTCGGAATCTGACAGTCGGATCAAAGGATAACAGTCGAGAATAACAGCAGATACGGACGCGATGAATACACATCTTCATTTCAAAATATAAAATATAAGAAACAGGAAAAACAAGTACAAATACCTTTCCACAACAAGTACACCTATACGGCTATACCTAATCAAGCATCAACTTGTAGCCAGTTAAAGGTTGCAGTATAATTAGGGATTTGAAAACGGGTCGAGTCGGACCAAGTAGGGTTGTTCATCGAGTCGAGTTCGAGCGAGTCGATTTCAACTCGAACTCAACTCAGTAGTTATTCGAGCTGAGCTGACTCGAGTAATCAAGTCACATTCGAACTCAAATGCCAACTCGTACTCAACTCGGATTTTACTCGAGTCAATTCGTAACTCGCATTCAGCTCAGTTAACATGTTTCTTTTATAGTTTAAATAACTCAAATAGCTCAATTGAGCTCAAATCAGCAACTTAAATAACTCAACTCACATACTAGCTCAATTAGCAACTCATAATAAGTTTAAGTTAAAATAACAACTCAATTCAGAAGGCCCAAATAGCTTAAACTAAACAATATGATAACTAAATTCAGAAGGGCCATATACGAGCCGAGTATTCGAGTCACTGAGCGAGTCATACATGACTCGAACTCGACTCGAATAGTACTCGAGCTGGATTTGGCTCGAGTTAAATCTCAGCAAGTTTATCCGAGCTGTTATCCGAACGAGTTGTGAGCGAGTCATGAGCCGCGAGTTATTTGCCCAGCCATAGGACCAGGTCGGGTTAAACCTGCCCGGATCAACGGGTTGGTCGGACCACAGGTTGGCCGGGCCACGGGTTCGTCGGGCAGCCGAGCTGGGTTTGGAAAGAAGGGTATAATCGTTAGCTTTTTTATTTCACACCGCTTTTCCTCTCCTATATTTAGGCATTTGACAAAATCCGTACGGGTTCGATCCGGCCTGACTCGAGGAAAACCCGTGCGAACCATCCAAAAAAATCTGGGGTCGAAGACGGGTAGCGACCATCCTTCTTGGAAAAAACACGTGTTAAAATCGATCAGAAATAAACCGACCTGGCCCGAACCCGTCTAACCTGTCATAACTCGTCATTAACCCGTGCAGAAGCCATACAAACCCATGCAAAACCTGACCAAACCCGAGAATAACCCGAGAATAGCCCGGGTATAACTCGTTAAATTTAAAAAAAATCCAAGAAAAAAGAAATAAAACCCGGCCAACCCGACCCGGATCGGCCCCACTCTAACCTGACTCGAACTCACCTGTTCGTTAACCCATGGGCCTTGGATGAGTTGTAGCCGGCTTAAAAAATTTTGACCGTCCAAACCCGACCCGACAAACCCATCGGTCCGACCAACTCGTGGCCCCGCCAACCCGTTGACCCGGACGAGTTAGGCCTGATCCAACCCGATCCGTTTTCAATTCTCTATCAATATTAGTATTTTAGAGTGTTAATTAACATTAATTGTTAATTTATATTAATTTGCAGTTATGTTGAATAATAATAAATTTGTATTTTAAATGAATAAATATTTAATTATGAAATTTGAGTAAATAAATATGTAATATTGAATATTTGAAAGTTCTTATATGAATATTTTGTTCTAAATGAATAATATGTAATTATAAAATTTAAGTGAATAAATATGTAATATTAAAATTTTAAAAACCTTTATACGAAATTCTTCCAAAACTATCCCCAGTTTTAGTTTTAATAGCGTCTCTTTCCGACCACCAAGCAACGGCCTCTCATAAACACTTCATTTGCGCTCTGACCATCCTTCCTTCCCGCCTGGCTTTTCCTCCATCCTCCCTCCCTTACTACCTTTCTCTCTCTTCCCTTTTCCTTTAATTTATCTCCGCATCACCTCTGTCACTCTTTCCAACTTCTATAAATAGCACATCGATCAACTCCGTTCCTCCTCGCGATTCTCTCTCGCTCCTCTCCTTTCATTCGTTCCTTTCCTTGTTATGTGGCGCTTTACAACCGGAGAGAGAAATCATCACACACAAAACGACAACGACGAGTGAACGAAAAGAAGAAAGGTGAAATGGAGCAAAGGGGGCTTCTCATCTCAGCCATCGGAGTAGGCCTTGGCGTGGGAATAGGTCTCGCATCAGGCCAGGCGGTAGCGAAGTGGTCCACGCCGCCGCATTACTCCCCGGCCGACGCCGTAGAGGCGGAGTTGAAGAGGCTCATCGTTGATGGAAAGGAGAGTCAGATCACCTTTAACGACTTCCCCTATTATCTAAGGTAATTGATCAAGCCATTTTGCGCAGTGCCTCTCTCTATGTTAAAATGCTGCCTTTTCATTTATGCCCTCGTCAACTCTTTGTATATTTTTGTAAACGTTCATTTTCACTTTTGAGTCCAATTCTACGTTATGTATTTCTCCCCCTCCTTTTTTTTCAAGTCCATTCAATTTCGTGCTTAATTTTAACATGCTACTGTTGGCACTTTTAATTGTTTGTTTTATTTTTTCATAAAACGGTAAAGACTAAAGAGTAAAGTTACATCTGGTATGATGATGCGCTTGTATCCCCTCAAATCCTCAATTGCTGCATTTTCAAAGGAAACAAAAAACGAAAATACTACAGCTTTTACGTTAATCATTGGCCTTGCAAAAAGTTTCTCATATATCCTCCAAAAATTGTTGTATTAAAGGCCTAACACTCTTACAACCTTTCGCTAAATACTCTCTGTTTATTGCACATTTTATGGATGAAATTTATATATTTACATCTCCGAATCTTTTATATTTTCTCGGGGATTATATTGGTGGGATATTGGATTAATGTCATACCCCTAAATAAAAACAAAATTCCAGAAGTTCTACAATTATTGAATTTTTTCCCTCGCCTGAGTACATTGTTGAGTACCTGTTAGGCTGTTATTGTTGGTGTTTAAGCATTTTGTTAACATATTGTCTGATTTACTTTCTGAGTGCGTAGATCTCCAAGTCAGTAAATCCAAAGATATCCTTTTAAATTAAATTACAAAGGCATATTCTGTGATTTTTTATTTGCTAGAGTGGATCATGTGCTTGTTGTGAATTGTGATGCGAAAGCAGCACGTGCTGTTTATTTCATTAGCAATACCATAATTTCTTTTCTAACTTGTAAACTTTTATCATACCTGAACTTTGGTTTCATCAATTTATCTTAATTTAAATTTAGTTCCTGAATGTAATTGTAATCAAAATTTTCTATTGATTTAATTGCAGTCAACAGACCAGAATAGTACTGACTAGTGCAGCATATGTTCACTTGAAGCAAGCCGACCTCTCAAAGCACATCAGAAATCTATCTCCTGCTAGTCGTGCAATTCTACTTTCAGGGCCTGCAGGTAAATATTGCATCATATTTTAAATTCTATTTAAAGAAAAGACAATGTTTGTATGTATCACTGCAAAATTGCATGTTTTGAAATAAATCCAGTGGTATTTGCTAAACTCTAGTATGCCCAAAGAATCACAAATAATTACTTTCTATAATTCTGGAAGTGCAAGGAATCCTCCAGAAGCAACCACAATTGCCTCTCTTCTACTCTTCTGACTCTATATCCATAAATTAGGTTGAAGGGTAAAACTATGGCACTTACGTGAAATACTAGAAGGTTGTGCATGGGATATTTTTTTCATATTTTGGAGGGTGTACATGGTATTTTGCAGTTGAACAAGGCTCTTGCAGAATTTAAAATTGTCTTTTTGCAGCTATGACGGGGTCATGGTGTTTAATAAGAGCACAAGCTTTTTCTTTCAAATAATAATTCAGTTCATTACATTTTTTCTGTCTTCAGAGCTTTACCAGCAGCTGCTTGTAAAGGCTTTGTCTCATTGCTTCGGGGCCAAGCTGCTCTTACTTGATGTCGCAGATTTTTCACTTAAGGTGAATCTTGTGTTCATTTTCATTTTCTAAAGCAACTCTGTTACAAGTTTCTCTTGTTTATTCGTTTGTTTATTTTGTGTTACAGTTTCAGAGCAAATATGGCAATGTCAACAAACCTTCGGTAAGATTTGAGTATAAGTTCCTTATTTTGCAGTTTCTATGTATTGCTCAATACGAATCAAATGATTTGGTCAAAGAATAACACTGAAATATTTTATTATGAAATCTAGTTTCACCAAAGGTCTATATCTGAGACAACAATGGAGAAGATGTCTGGTTTGTTTGGGTCCCTTTCCATACTTCCCAAGAGGGAACTACCTCAACCTAAAGGTAACAAACCTGTGGGAATTGGTGATAATATTTTTTTTTTGGTAGGATTATTTTTTTTTTGGTAGGATTATTTTTTTTTATCACGTTCTCATATCTTTTGATGCATTTTAGCAGGGTTGTTACGCCGGCAGAGCAGCAGCGTTGAACTAGGGGCTAGGTACGGTACTGAATTTTTCTTGACATAATCTTTTTGTTCTTTTTGGGTTGGTTTGATGTTAATCAAATAATAAGGATGCTTATGAAAACATTGTGAGGCTCGGTTATGTTCTGGTTTTGGGTACCAATCAGGTCAGTCCTGGCAAAAATTTTGAAGCCTTATGAACGCCCAGTTTGACTTGAATTTTCTTTGGTATTTTATCTCAGCGATAAACCGTTGCTAAGGAAGAATGCATCGGTCTCTTCTGATATGAGTGATCTTGTATCACAATGTAGCAGTAGCACAGGTTATTGAGCCTGTTATTAATTTCTTTAATTTCCAATTTCATATTTCATTGATATTCTAAATTTAAATGTTGGATGGGCCATGAAAGAACTTCTTTTCAATTTCTGCAGCTAGCCTAAAACGACCCAGCAGTTGGTGCTTTGATGAAAGAACTCTCATACAAGCACTACATAAGGTACTGGAACTGTTTTCACCATTCTTTAATTTTTCTGCCATATTGAATACTTTTAAAGAAAGGGAGCCTTGGCGCAGCGGTAAAGTTGTCGCCTTGTGACCAAGAGGTCATGCGTTCGAGTTGTGGAACCAGCCTCTTGCAGAAATGCAGGGAAAGGCTGTGTACAAAGACTCCAAAGTGGTCGACCCTTCCTCGGACCTTGCGGAAGCGGGAGGTGCACTAGGCTGCCCTTTATTGAATACTTTTAAACTGATTTGAGTGTTTATTAATCTAAATTTAAAGGTTATATCATCCATCTCCAAAAGTGACCCCATAGTGCTCTACATAAGGGACATTGAGGCCTTCCTCTACAGGTCTCAGCGTGCATACAGGATGTTTGAGAAAATGCTCGACAAGGTATCAGGACCAGTTTTAGTTCTTGGTTCAAGAGTTCTTGAATGCGAAACTGATGCATCAGACCTAGAAGGGAGGGTTAGTAACCTATTTCCTTATACCATAGAGATAAGGCCGCCTGAAGAGGGGGACCACCTCGTGAATTGGAAAACTCAATTGGAGGAAGATATGAGAACTATACAGTTCCAAGATAATAAGAACCATATAATGGAGGTTTTAGCATCTAATGACCTAGAAGTTGATGACTTGGGGTCAATTTGCCTAGCAGATACAATGATAATTAGTAACTACATTGAGGAAATTCTTATTTCGGCTATTTCGTATCATTTGACGCATACAAAAGATACGGAGTATAGGAATGGCAAGCTCGTTATTTCCTCAAAGAGGTCAGTTGACATGTTTTTAATTTCTTCCTTCGTGCATTCCCTGAGCATTTTCTGATTTAAGCTGCCTCTGGTACCTATAGAGATATATATATGCAAACATATGGTAATTTTCTTAAACTTCCTATTTATCAAATTCTATTATGTGCAGCTTGTCACATGGATTGAGTATTTTTGAAGAGAACAATCTTGATGGAAAAGACACTTTAAAACTAGAAGCCAATGTTGAAGCTCCCAAAGTACTATTATTTCCACAATTAAAATTAAAAAACAAATAGTGTGTTTGGTCTAATGTGAAGTAATCTACTTATATCCAGGATAATTCAAAAAATGGCCCAGATGTTGGAAAGAAGCCAGAGAACAATGCCGAAACCTTACCAGCACCGCCTGCAGAAAACAAAGGCGAAGCAGAGAAACCAGCTGCTGCACCTCCTGCTAAAGTTGTAATATGTTCTCATCTTGTTTCACCTTAACTTCCCTCCTTTTGACTTAGCTTTGTTATCCGCTTTTCCATGTCCCAAGTTGATTTATGTGGTACATGCTTTTACTTGACCTTAAGGAACATACAACGAAAAATAAGATTCCATAAAAGCAAGGCTTAATATTAGTGTGCAAACTTCAAAGGAACGAAGCTTAGATTACCAGATTAGGAAGTCAGAGAATATGCATGGCACTTTTGATTAGTCCTGGCATGCATACAATTACTCAACCTATCATCTAACTTGTAGACTCTTCAACAGGAAACACCACCAGATAACGAATTTGAGAAGCGCATTCGACCCGAAGTGATCCCAGCTCAAGATATCGGTGTCACCTTTGATGATATTGGTAAATAACTAATATTTAGTAACAAAAGAAATATTTTACATATACAAACAGGCTTGTACTGGGGCCTGAAGATACAATAAATCTTGGTTTGTAAAATATAAAAATTTTCTGCTTCATCTGTGCCCAATGTTCATGGAAGAAATCTCAATATTTTGATATCAATATCCTGTCATATTTCAACCTTTATGAACAATAGCTCTAACACTTTGTGTGGCAATGGGTAGTCGATTGGGAGACAGTTCAATGTATTGTAAACATGAATCTTTTCACACATCTTTTCTTAAATGGTGATGTAATTCCCTTGAAAGTGCATTTTACTATTGATTCTTTTATTGGGATTTCTCCTTGAAAATTATTAAGTGGAGTTGAATTTTTGGAAATCAAATTGACAGACAAGTAAGCATATTTTTTTTCTCATCTATGCATGCAGATTATAGAATATAGATATGCAAATAACAAATAACTTCTATTATAGGTGCATTAGATGACATCAAGGACTCATTGCAGGAATTGGTGATGCTTCCCTTGCGGCGACCCGACCTCTTCAAAGGTGGCCTTTTGAAACCTTGCCGAGGCATTCTCCTATTCGGTCCTCCTGGTACCGGCAAGACAATGCTTGCTAAAGCAATTGCAAATGAAGCCGGTGCGAGTTTCATCAATGTGTCGATGTCAACTATTACCTCAAAGTGGTTTGGAGAGGATGAGAAGAATGTCAGAGCATTGTTCAGTTTGGCAGCTAAGGTTGGCGTTGTTATAGATTTAATTGGGTTTCTTTGTTTGACTGTTATTCATGGCGTGGACCTCATTAATCAGTGATTTTTCTTTAATTGGCTAACAGTCCATTGGAAAGAGGTAAAGCCATCTAATTGACCGAATCTACTCATTCTCTGTCAATCAAAGTAGCTGGCCTTATCCTATAATCAATTATATATCACAGAAGAAAATCACAGGTTGCCATATTTTATCTGCACTGGTAATTTTATTTTGCATGCAAGGCATAGTCGAGGGGACAACAATAAAATTTGTTACTAATAATTGTGAATCTACAGGTGTCACCTACAATAATATTTGTTGATGAGGTGGATAGCATGCTGGGTCAGCGGGCCCGGGCTGGGGAGCATGAAGCCATGAGGAAGATCAAGAATGAGTTTATGACGCACTGGGATGGCTTGATGACCAAGGCAGGGGAGCGTATCCTTGTTCTTGCAGCTACAAACCGACCCTTTGATCTTGATGAGGCCATTATTAGGCGATTTGAGCGACGGTACGTTGTAGAAAATATTTGACTTTTATGTTCAAAGAAACTGAAAGGTAGTAGATGTTTTGGAAATTATTAGTTGGTATCAAGGTAAGCTACATCAGCTTACATCTGTACTTTCTTACAGCTAAAATTTTCTAATGCAACACGACTTTTTTATCCAAAAATATTCTCTTTGAACTGGAAAATCAGTTTGCTCTGGTTTGGCAGTTCCGTGATGATTTGATGAGTTTTGGAATTTGGATGCTGTACAATGGCATCCTAGACATGTAGTTGCTATCCCTAAAGGATAACAATGAAAAAGAAACGGAACGAATTTATAGTTTATTTAGCAAAAAAGGGCATTTAGGCTGTTGCACAACAACTGCTAGCATTTAAAATAATAGTAGTTGCAAAATGAGATTCATCACAAGAACATTTGTTCACAGTTCACTTCCTGGGAGAGAAGTGTTTGTCAGAAACTTGATTCTTAATTCTGAAATGGTATTTCATTGAGAAAATAGTAGGCTTATATAGTTATATGTAATTGTTGTTGTCATGTTTAATGCCACTGCTTTTTCTTTCCTTAACAGAATTATGGTTGGATTACCTACGTCAGAGAGCAGAGAACTGATATTGAGGACCCTTTTATCTAAAGAAAAAGTTGATCAGCTTGATTTCAAGGAGCTTGCCACCATGACTGAAGGATATAGTGGAAGTGATCTAAAGGTCTCATCTAATCTATTGTGTAAACCCTTTCTTTTGCAATGGGAGTTCTACTTGATCCACTGGAGTTTCAAACTGAAAAACGTTCCCTTTTTTGGTGTAGAATCTTTGTGTGACAGCTGCATACCGTCCTGTTAGAGAGTTGATTGAGAAAGAATGGCAAAGAGATATGGTAAGTGCTGTTTTTCCATTTAAATTTTAATATTAATCATCATCACACTTGTTATTATAACAGCAGTGGAATTGTATGTTTTATGCAAAAGAACCAATAAGTCATTGTATTCGGTGCATAGAAAATATATTCCCTTTTGTTTGCATGAAACTGTGGAAACAAGCAACAACAACAACAACAAAGCCTTTATTCCCAAATAAATTGTAGGCTAGAAATGAAACCCAATCTGAAATGAAAATCAATATAAATAATAATAATATAATAAATAGTAAAATAATAGGAAAAATAAAAGTATAGAAATGATAATAACAATGCTAATAATAATAACAATAATAATAATATATTATTCTACCAATCATAAATTTAGACTAGTATTCTACGTCGTGGACCAAAGTCATACAATTATAACACTAAAAAAAATTTAGTCTCATGGTTTTGGTACGTGAATCGCTAACTTTCATGCATTCCTATCTGACGCCAACTCTTTGAAGACATTCCATGCCTCTAAATCCCATTTTACAGCTTCCATCCCACGTCAATTTCGGTCGACCCCTACCTCTTCTCATGTTTTCGACGCGGCTTAAAAATCCACTACATATCGGTGCATCAGAAGACTTCTGTTGGATATGCCAATATCATCTCAAACAATGTTGAACAAGTTTCTCTTCAATCGGTGTAACTCCGATCTTGTCACGTATGTCGTCATTTCTAATGCGATCAAGCAAGACACTAAAATTGAATGCTGGGAGTATTTGCATGGTGGAGAAATAAAGAAAAATTCAAAGAAAATGGAATGATGAAGGAACTTTTTTGTTGGACAAGTCTTTCATTGTACATTAAATAGCGGTACGTAAGCTTGCTTTCCCTCTCAGGAACCGAAGACCACTGACAGAGATGAGCCGGCAATCACACTAAGGTCACTTACAATGAAAGACATGAAAATTGCAAGAAGTCAAGTAAGCTTGACTTATCCTCTTGTTTAAATTTAGATTTTACAGCACTGACCTAAGTTTCATTCCGTACTAACAATTCTGATAAAAATTCAGGTCGCCGCTAGTTTTGCGGCTGAAGGAGCAGTGATGAATGAACTTAAACAATGGAATGATTTATACGGCGAAGGCGGCTCTAGGAAGAAGGAACAGTTGACCTATTTCCTGTAGTGGATCCAGATCCTTGTATAAACAATTACCTTGAAGCTTGCTTTTGGACTCTGAACGGAGATAATTCAGAAAACTGAGGTTGTAAAGGAATATCGTCATCGTTTATACACTAGTGCTTCTAAGTCGAGCTTATGCAAGCTCGGCCTGAGCAGGCTAGACATTCAGGGGTCTTGATTTATTGTAAAATTCTTTTGTTTAGATTAAATGATGTATGTGGTTATATTTGTTTCTAGTTTCCAGCTAGATCATCATTTAAAGTGTAATTATGTAATCTTTGCTTGTTCTTTATTCTTCCCTCTTTTCAACTTATGTAATGGGTTGTGACCATGAGTGTAGACAATGTAAATAGCAACTTTAAATTCTAGAGGCAACTTATTGTCTCTGTTTCTTATGAAATACTCATCTCAAGCAAAATGGCCGCGGATCAGTGGATCACTTCCTTTTAGTGTGCATGTATTTTTTCTTTTCTTTTTTGTATCTTATTTGCTTCATAAGGTGGGGTTCATGTGCTGCATAATTCCAGTTTGGAATTATTTATTCCGAGTTACAGAAGATAGCTGTCAATTTGTTATCTGGAACGACAAGAAACATGAGTAGTCTCTGTGATTAACTGCACTGTGTTGTGAACTTTCTTTTTCTTTAAAGAAAAAAAAGAAAAGAATTGTATAACATTTTTTTTTTACTGAACTATTGTATAACATTATCTACACGAAAATATTGTCATCTCACAAGCAACTAGGTGGAACAACAAAGCCGGAGGTAGAGCCACCAGCATGTGTACAAGAGGTCACTGCTGGCTGGGCTCCATCATAGTTTTTTTTTTTTTTTGAGAAGAAACTTAGTCGGATTTTATTCATCACGTCGACTGTTCGTGCAAATTTAACATTGACAAAATATCATTTGGGGTATTGTCAGATCAATACACAACATCAGTTACTTGTAAAGCATATTTAGCACATTGGTGTGCATAGACATTGAGTTCACGAGGTACAAAAAGAAGTTCAAAACTACAGAAATTGGAAGCTGCTTCTCTAATATCTCTAATTACTGCACCAATAGCTGACAGAGAGCTATCTTCCGAATTTGTCAAATTGACAAGTTGTTGCGAGTCTGTCTCGGCTTGCACGTTCTTGAAACCTCTTTGTCGTGCAAGTTGAACACCTTCCTTCAAAGCCAATGCTTCACCCAACAGCACATCAGTCCCTTCTATTCGCTTTGCACATCCTCCCTTGCATAAACCAATTGCATCTCTGATTACACATCCTAGTCCCATTGTCCCTGCCTGTCGATTTGTTGCTACATCCGTGTTAATCTTCATCCCTCCTTGGTCTGGCAGTTTCCATAGTCCCACAGGTAACGGCTTACCAGGTTTGAGCATGACACGCCCACTCTCTCTGGCTTGATTGCACTCTCCCCTGAACCTCAATATGTAGTCAACGTGTGCCTTTGCGTCCCTTGCTGTCTTTCCCATGATCATGTTGTTTCTCTCATTCCACAAGGACCAGCAGGTAATTGAAAATAGTGCCTTGTGATCATCATCTTTCCCAATCAAGTTATCCCTTAACCAATCCTTAAGATCACCTCCTGGGTTTACCGTCGGTTCTAGCTTCCCTCTTTGATGTAGCTCGTCCCACACCCCATGTGTCGATGAACAGTCCCTAACAGCATGGAGGCATGTTTCAATTTCGTTCTGGCATCGACAACATTTCGCGTCTAAATTGATTCTCCTTGCTCTGAGTTGGGTGCAGCATGGTAAAACTTCATGTGCTAATCTCCACATAAAGAAAGTGATCTTACTAGGCACATGAGCTTTCCAAATCGCCCTCCATAGTTTTTCCTAGTTGAGCCCTTCGGTTTCGTTCTGATTAACGAGGTGTCTGTAGAGGCTTCTCACTGAGAAGAGACCTGAAACCTCAAGATTCCATGCCTGGATGTCACTAGTTGGGTTTTTAGCAATAGGGATTTGTTTGATTAATCTGCCTTCTTTTTCATCAAAAGTTTCCTCTATCAATGTTGTGTTCCAGCATCGGTTAGTCGCATCAATTAATTCGGAGACTTTTTGTAAAGATGACTCATTAGGATGACCGGTCACTTTGGCAAGCGGGTTTGCCGGTATCCATTTATCCTCCCATATCTTGATCGTCTCCCCATCACCAACTCTCCAAATTAAACCTTTCTCAAGAGCCTCTCTCCCGTGCAGGATGCTACGCCATATGTATGACGGTGCTGGACCCAATCTGGCTTGCATGAAGCTCTCATGTGGGAAATATCGGGCTTTTAGTAGCTGTGTGCATAACGATCGGGGATGCTGCAGGATTCTCCATCCCTGTTTAGCTAATAGTGATTGATTAAACATCTCAAAATCTCTGAACCCCACTCCACCACTATATTTCGGTTTGGCCAAACGCTTCCATGCCATCCAGTGTATCCTTCTTTTTTCCCTTGTGCTCCCCCACAGGAAGTTAGTGGCTGCCCGGGCTAGTTGGTAACACAGTCCCTGGGGTAATTGAAAGCATTGCATGGTGTATGTTGGTATTGCTTGTATCACCGCCTTTATTAACACCTCTTTTCCTCCAAATGACAAGAACCTTTCCTTCCAACCCATTAGCCTCTTTTGAACCATGTCAACAATGTACGAGAACTTCGCATTCTTGTTAGCACTGATTTCTGTTGGGAGCCCCAGATATGTTGCTGAAATTGCTTCGCATTGGATTCCAAGAACTTGTCTCATTTCTTCCCGAGTCTGGCTACACGAGTTTGGTGAGAAGTAAACTGCCGATTTCTGATTATTAACCAATTGTCCAGACCCCTGGCAATATGTTTCGAGTACACATTTTAGGCTTTCTGCATTTTGCACCGTTGCTCCTATAAAGATAATGCTATCGTCTGCAAAGAAGAGATGAGAAATGACTGGTGCATTTCGGCATACTCTCAGCCCTCTAAGTCTCCCCGCTTCTCTTTCTTTGCTTATAAGACCTGATAGTCCTTCCGCACACATCACAAACAGATACGGTGATATCGGGTCACCTTGCCTAATCCCTCTGGATGGGGTAAAGAACTCAGATTTAGTACCATTCACTAGCACTGAAAACCGAGTAGACGTAACACACGCCATCACTGTCTTGACCCATTTGGTACTGAAACCCATCTTCAGCATAATTCCTTCCAAATAACTCCACTCAACCCGATCATATGCCTTAGCCATATCCAATTTAATGGCACACTGCCCTCTTTTTCCTTTCCTCCTCCTTCTAATCGCATATAAGCATTCATGGGCAGTTATAACATTATCAGAAATCAGTCTGCCTGTTATGAAAGCACTTTGTTCTGGCGAAATAATATCTGGGAGAACTTTTTTCAATCTGTTAGCTAGTACTTTCGAGATGATCTTATAAGCTACATTGCACAAGCTTATCGGCCTGAATTGGGCTAATTCTGAAGGGTTTCGTACCTTTGGTATGAGTGCAATCAGTGTATCATTTAGCCTTGCTGCCATACTGCCTCCATTTAAAAATTGCAACACTTCTCTTTCAACTTGTTCATGTATCAGCTCCCAATTAGTCTGATAGAATGCCGCGGGAAAACCATCCGGGCCCGGCGCTTTCCACGGGTCCATTTGAAAAACCGCCATTTTTATTTCCTCCATAGTGAATTCTTTTTCTAGCATCTGATTCATTTCAGTTGTGACTTTCGTTTCAACGTGTAGCAGCACCAAACTTGGATCCACCTCAGGGTTTGCAGTGAACAGTTGTTCATAGAACTGTCGTGTCATCTGAACTAATTCATGATGGTTGGTGACCAGATCACCGTTTTCATTTTTCAGAGCTTGGAAGGTGTTATTCTTCTTTCTCTCGGTAGCCCTTTGGTGAAAAATTTTGGTGTTCTGATCCCCATTCTGCAGCCATTCAACCTGAGATCGTTGTTTCCACATTACTTCTTCTCGGTGCATTATTTCCAACATGCGCATCTCCAACTTCCTCTGTCTACTCCTGACTGCATTAGTCTGCCTGTGATTGCGCAATCTAGAAATCTCATCCTCTAGGTTTTTGAGTTGCTTCTTTATTGAGCCAAATTTAACTCTGCTCCAGTTCTGCAATTGGTTAGCCATTGATCTACACATCTTCACCAATCCTCCTCCATTCAACACAGCATACTCCCACATTCCTTTCACATCTTTGTTGAATTCTTGGTGTCTTTGCCACATCACTTCGTACCGAAACTGCTTTGGTCTCCTTCTGATTTCTTTATTGCCGGGTTGTAATTCGAGTACAATCGGTACATGGTCTGATCTCGGGCTCACCACATGCTTCACTTGTGCATCAGGGTACAGTACTCTCCATCCTTCATTTGCCACCACCCGGTCCAGCCTTGCTTTAACATTCATCGGGTTCTCTCTTTTATTGTCCCACGTGTAATTGCAACCTTTAAATCCGAGATCATAGAGTTCACATCGTGATAACACAGCTCGAAATGCTTGCATATTGGCTGCAACTCTTGGTGTTGCACTAAAGTGTTCGTGTGGCCACAACACTTCATTGAAATCACCTAGCACCACCCATGGGCAGGATCTGTCTTGAGCGTAAAGGGAGTCCATCAGCTCCCATGTTAGGCAATGGTCTTGTGCTCTTGGATATCCATATAGACATGTTAAACGCCAGGTTATATTGTTCGCTCCCTCTTTCACAGTGATTTTTAGATCAAAACACATATTTGAAAGTGCTTTCAACTCAACATTCACATTATTCCTCCAAAATAGCCCGATACCTCCACTCCGACCGACGCTATCTCTTCCAATAAAACAATCCATTCGCAATCTGTTTTTCAATTTTTCTACTCTTACTGCTTGTATCTTTGTCTCCATGACAAAGACAATTGAGGGCCTATGAATCTCCACCAGATGGCAGAGAGAGTTAACCGCCGTGGTGCCCCCCAATCCACGACAGTTCCAGCTAAGGAGATTCATTGTGCCCGGCGAGACGGCTGAGCCGTCTTCGCCGATCTTGCATTCAGTTTTTGGGTTAAACTTGAGAAGAGATTCTGCTTCTGCTTCTGCTTCTTTTGTGTCGGGCTACTGTCATCCTCAGCGTCATTACAGCTTTCATCATCATAAGTGAGAGTTAGCAGTTCCTTTCCCTTTCTCGGTTTCTTTTCCTCTTATCAGGTGAGCTAATTGATTTGTCAGGGCTTACCCCCCTTGGCTGTTGATTAGCTCGACTAATTTCAGAATTCACTGTTAGTGCGGTCCTCTTAGCATAGGTCAATAGCCCCCTAGACCCCACTGTTCTCTGCTGCACCACTGCTTCTTCAAGATGCTTAGCCAGCCTGCTCATGGTATCAGCTGATGCCGAGTTGTCTTTTCTACCCCCTTCACCAACCTCTGCATTGGTATTGTTGTCTTCTTTTTGGCTTTGGCCTTCCTTGTCTTCCCCGTTTGGTGAACTATTCCTCTCGCCCATTTTGCTATCACCACCCCTATGGTTCTGTTTTGATATTCTGCCCACCGTGAGTTCCTGTGTTGTCACATTTGCCTTAAGGGTATCACCATAGATTTTGTCTTCTTCTTTTAGACTCTTCTCACAGCAAGAGCATGTGTCAATTCCCAATAACCCACAATAGTAGCAAAAATGAGGCAATTTTTCATATTTTAGTGGATACCAATCTCCTCTCTCTGACTTCGAGCATGGTGTTTTCAGGAGTATTCCACGTCTCAGAGGTTTTGTGACATCCAGAAGAACCTTTACTCTGGCATACTATTTCCAACACTCATTATCAACCTGCTCCACGCTTCCACACATCCCTCCCACTGCTCTGATTGTTTTATCATTTATGTACCCCAGAGGGAGGTCATATATTTGTACCCAAATTGCCATGAACTGGAACACCATTTCTGTAGGTCTCAGTCTCGCATCATATTCTAGAAACAGCAGAGGGCAGTTACGGAAGTTCCACGGGCCACCATTTAGTACCCTGTCCTTGTCTTTCTGGTAATTGAAATCGAAAACGAATATATTGTTGCCCAGCTCTTCGTAGGTCATGGATTTGCTGGCCCTCCATGCAACTCCCATGGTATTAACAAAAGTTTTCGAGTTATAAGGTCTATTTGTAAGCAATTTGCATACTACAGCATGGTCGAATTGCACATCTTTCTCCATCTCTCCCAACTCCAAGGGTATTGTTTCTTCTGCCGTCAATCGTAACTCGGACAGTTTGTTCAGTACTTGTTGTGAGTTCTCCATCAGGACTCTGCAGTATTGTAAAACAGAGCTTTGCGATCCTTTTTTATGAACTAGGCGGGAATTTTGTTGAATAAATCTCCTACTATTGCAGAGATTCAAAGGAAAAAGTTAATGGGGCCGCCAAAAACCCTTAGGGTTTCTGTGGAAGAAGATGCCGCCTCCAAATCGCCTAGGAAGGAAACATCCTCCTAAGGAAAGGAGCGGAAGTTTTAAGTAACCTCCTTGCGGGCTCCATCATAGTTGAGTTTTATATCTTGCAATTGGATTCCACTGCACGGGTTAGTACTTAGTCGGGCTGCAATTGAACTTAACAGCGACTTTGGATGCAGATGAACTATTGATGTCTGTGTGTATCACCTGGCTTATTTTCACACCAGAATTCTGTACAGTATCTGGGATTAATAAAATCCAATTTTATCCATGGACCTAAAGTAGCCACAAACAAACACAATTTTTTACCAGAATATATAAATGAGAAGTAAGAAAAACACTGGACTTAGAAGTGTTGGATTAAACTCATCTCTTGTTTGATAATTTGCAAAACAAATAAAGTACTAATCTTGTACATGAGTTTTGATAAAGATGCAAGTTAAAACAGGTATATATCAATGTCAAACATGCTTAAATATGCTCTGAACAAGTCAAGACATGCTCAAGTCACCAACACGTCATAACGGGTGTCCAAGGCGTCATAACGCCTTAGGAGTAGAGAGAAGCAACAGCAGCATGAAATTTCCCGAGGCCAGCATTACTCTAACGCTTGGCAAAGCGTCATAACGAGTCCCAACCCGTTATAACGGGTTTCTGAAGAGATGGCCCACAGGACAGCTGCACAGGGGCAATTCTGGAAGATGGCCAAGGCATTATAACACCTTACCCAAGGCGTTATGGAGATGGTGTAATGCCAAGAAGGTTTTTGAAAGCTCCAAGATCCCAAGAAGTACCCAGTCTATATAAATGATGCAGAAACGAGAGAACACACTATGTAACGTGATTCATCCTATCAATCAACTTGGGCCTACGTCCACGGGTCTCTCGAAACTAAATATTCATTCCGAGTCGATTTCACTATAAAATGAGTGTTCTTTACAAAGTGCGAAGTCGATATTTGACTTCTTCTACACAAGCAAGTCAATCTTTTTCTCCTAGACCAATGTATGGGGCAACACCACACTATACGGTAAAAAGATCTAATTGACAACACAATCAAGGACAGGGATGCACTACTTGATAATGCAAATGTGATGCACCAAGGCTAAAAACTGACTAAGGGTTTGTTCTTGAATAGACAATAAGAGAATATTAGCTATCCTAATGCTCTCTATGTTAGGTAGCTGGAGGAGACTTGAATTAGGCTCTTTGTTGTGCTCAATTTGATGCTTGGAAGCTTGTAGGAGTGTTTTGATAATTTGTTGGTTCGTTTTTGCATCATTTATATAGGCTGGACACTTCTTAGGATCTTGGAGCCTTCAAAAACCTTTCTGGGGTTACACCATCTCCATAACGCCTTGGGTAAGGCATTATAACGCCTTGGGCATCTTCCAGAATTGCCCCTGTGCAACTGTCATGTGGACCATCTCTTCAGGAATTTGTTATAACGCTTTGTGAACCCGTTATAACGATGAGACTCGTTATGACGCTTTTCCAAGTGTTGCAGTAACACTGGTCTCGAGAAATACCATGCTGCTGCTTCTCTCTCCTCCTGAGGCGTTATGACGCCTTGGACACCCATTATGACGGGTTGGTAACTCGTTATAATGAGTCTTGGAGCGTTAGGGTAACGATATGCTTTGTTTTGCACAGTGAAGCCTTTTCTTGATGACTTGAGCATGTCTTGACTTGTCCAGGGCATGTTTAAGCATGTTTGACATTGGTATGTACCTGTTTTAACCTGCATCTTCACCAAAACTCATGTGCAAGCTTAGTACTTTAATTGTTTTGCAAATTGCCAAACAAGAGATGAATTTAATCAAACAAATTTTTGAAGGCTCCAAGATTCCAAGAAGTTCTCAGTCTATATAAATGATGCAGAAACAAACCAGCAAATTATCAAAACATTTCTACAAGCTTCCAAGCATCAAATTGAGCACAGCAAAGAGCCTAATTCAAGTCTCCTCCAGCTACCTAACCTAGAGAGCATTAGGATAGCTACTATTCTCTTATTGTCTATTCGAGAACAAATCCTTAGCTAGTTTTTAGCCTTTGATGCATCATATTTGTGTTGTCAAGTGGTGCATCCATGTCATTGATTGTGTTATCAATCGGATATTTTTACCGTGTAGTGTGGTGTTGTCCCATACATTGGTCTAGGAGAAGAAGATTGACTTGCTTGTGCTGAAGAAGTCAAAGATCGGCTCCGCAACACTTGTTTTATAGTGAAATCGGCCCAGAAGGAATATTTGGTTTTGAGAGACCCATGGACGTAGGCCTAAGTTGATTGATAAGCTGAACCACGTTACATAACATGTTCTCTTGTTCTCGATTGCTCTCTTTTCACTCTTTCTCTCTATTTATTACTTTGTTTTTTGTTAATTTGTGATTTGTTCAATTACTTCTTGAAATTGCTTGCTCTATTACTTAGCTAGGTGATTAAGGTCTAAAATTTTTTAATTTGAAATTGTTAATTGAAAATGCTTCCGCCTAGTGAATTGACCTTAGTCTTGCGCTTTAATCCTCAATGCTAATTCTAACACAAAGAAATTGACTCGGTATAGGCCAAGAAAACCAAACCCAACTCGGTTCCATAACAAATAAAAGATGGCACTTATTAAACTAAGAATGGAATATTAAGAAAATCTAATTTGTGTGTACAATTCTGGATACCTGGTCAGGACAGCCTTTATAGTCAGGACAGTAATTCTGGTCAATGATAATCGGGTTTTGGCATTTTGCATGTTTTTCATGACAGAATTCTCAAACACGACTCCCCGCACAAAAGTATCAATTGGTCTCCCCCATGTCTTTATCCTTAGTCCATTTTCTGTCCCGGTGAACATCGTTGACTTAATTGTCACATTCTAACGGTGGTTTTGAAGTAGTTTTTGTTTAACCCGCAAAGTAAAAGAGCGAAAAAGACGTAATTTTGAAAGCGACTGGGTCTCAAGGTCCATCCATGGCGGATCGCGCCAGAGGGAACGCAGGTTCTAAATCGAAACACGGAATAGAGCAAGTGATCGATCTGTTGGTGGATCTATCCCAGAATCTGAAGCCTAAAACCTACAAAGAAGTGGTAAAGGGGGGCCCATGTGCAGAGTAATGGAGCAAGCATTAATGGCGATTCCACGCATGGGGACAGAGGTTTGAATTCGGCGCCAAATATATTGCGCTGCTACCATTGTGGAGAAAAGGGACATTTCGCAAAATTTTGCAGAAATCCACTTATATGCTTTCGATGCAAGAGATCAGGTCATAGTTCTACTAACTGTCCCAAAAGAGCTCAGACTGAAACCTCGATTCGTGCTGATCAGATATCCAATACTGATCAGACCAAAACTCGTCTCGCTTATGAAAATCAACAAATTCTGATCAATAAGGGGGAGAATCCAGATACTATGAGATCAGATATCGCCATGGCTGATACGATCATGATCTTTGAAGATAGTCCAGCTTCTCAGGCTATAGAGGATGGGTTTCGTAAGTGCATGGTGATGCAATCGAACCAAGACTTTCCAGTGGAACGAGTTCGAGATCACCTGAGAAGACAGGTATCAACCTTCCCATGGAAGGTGGCTGAAGTGCAGGATTATCAATTGATGGTCGAGGGGCCAGGATGGTGGAGGGATAGGGTAATTAGGCAAGAAGGGGCGAGAATTGACAATGCCTGACTTCGAGTCTATCCGTGAGATCCATCATACAAAAACATATCTTGATTAAAGAGCCAGTGGGTTAGGATCCAGGGTTTCCCACAGGAACTGTGGTCTGAAGCAGAATTCAAGAAGCTGATGGAAGGCTTTGGCATTGTATTAGAGATAGATCACAGTACATTAACCCGATCAGATCTGAAGGAGGCGAAGGTACGAATTAGTATTTGTCACATTGAGGATATACCTAGATAAAAAAAAAGGTAGTGTTCAAGAATGATCGTGGAGAGTACCGTTGGAACGAAGTGACGTTCTTAACTGATTGATCCATGG
Source organism: Eleocharis quinqueflora (assembly GCA_964058865.1). Classification (NCBI taxonomy): domain Eukaryota; kingdom Viridiplantae; phylum Streptophyta; class Magnoliopsida; order Poales; family Cyperaceae; genus Eleocharis; species Eleocharis quinqueflora. The sequence goes on from CAXKVX010000364.1 coordinate 139,961, forward strand.
AGAAACGCTTCTTCCCTAACAAAAGATCTAGGACAGAGACACAAAAAGACCTTCAGCCTCATCCTATAGGGATCGTAATGAGTACCAGAATAAAGAAATTGAGGAAGATGCTGCAGAGTTAGATCCTGAGACTGAAATTGAATACAGTCCTGAGCCAAGGCACAAGGGAGCAGTCCAGAACACAAGTTCTGAAGATGTTGTTATGGATAATTTGACAGCTCAAGAGAAGCCAGCTGTGAGGGAGGTATTAACAAGTTTTGAGGCAGGAGAAAGTAGTAATGCTCAATTTCGAGAATGGTCTCCTGTAATTGAGGTTATTGTAAGTGAAACTAGAGTTGAAGAGGAGATGATCAAGATAGGCAACAAGATTGTGAAGAACAGATGGAACAGGAGAAAGAGACATCAGATACTGAGACTCAGGTCAAACTGGTAGAGGAGGGACCAGGGGCTATGGTGGTCTTTCGACACACTTCTCCCCTTGCTCAATTACCCCCTATGATCAGGCAGAGCTTGAGACTAAAGTTGCTTAATCCTGACCACAATGCACTGGACAAGGCAGTCAATAGAAAGATCAAAGCATTGGATCAGACTTCAAGTAAAGATGAAGGTAAAAACTCTATTACTGAAGCTTTTCCTTTTCATGAGTTGTCTGATGACCAAGTGGTTGATTTGTTCTGCACCTTTGGTATAAAATTAGATAATAATATGGGTGGAAGCATCCAAAAGATACAATTTCTTAGATTCTTGTCCAAAAAAATAATTTTCTCAGGCTATGGGGGAGGTTGACTTTAAGATAAAAAAATGGGGCAAAGTTTAATAACAAAGAGATTGACAAAAGAAGATTTCTAGACAAGATAGTGTCAGAGATTGGGGTAGATCCTTTTACATGTTGATACTCAACTGGAATGCTAGAGGGTTGAACAACCCAGTGAAAAGGAGAATATTGAGGAAATTGATTATTAAAACTAAAGCAAATATTATAGGTATTCAAGAAACAAAAAGAATAAGATGTCCAAAAAATTTATCAATTCATTTCTAAATAATGGGTTTGATTGGGTCTGTCTTGATGCAAAAGGGACAGCTAGAGGGGTTTTGGTGGCTGTTAGATCAACATACTATAAAATTTTGTTTTCTTATGTGGAAAAGTTTACTGTTTCATTGATCCTATTAGATGAGATCGAACAAATACAATTTGGTATCACTGTTGTGTATGGCCCCACCAAATATAGAGAGAAAAAGATTTTCTTCAAAGAATTGCACTTCTTAGGCACCATGTGGAATGAGGCATGGCTGGTCTTTGGGGACTTTAATGTCCTTGGATTCAGGCATGAAAAGAATAAAAATTCCTTTAATTTTTCAGGGGCTATGTGCTTTAATAATTTTATATCTGAGCATGAACTGATGGAATACCAGCTAATGAATCAAAAATTTACATGGAGTAATAGAGAGCTAACCCAAGTATGGCACTACTTGATAGATACTTATATAATAAAAATGGGATAATTATTTTAGTCAGGTTGAAATTAAAGGGTTACCTAGATACATATCATATCATTCTCCTTTGTTACTGACTGATAATCAAATAACTACAAATAAGAACCATATATTTATGTTAGACTCATCTTGATTTGAGATAGATGGATTTGACAATCAAATAGAGAGATGGTGGCTTTCAATTAAAGGGGAGGGAGAATTAGCCACAATTTGGTGCTATAAAATGAAAATGCTTAGAAAAAAAAAAGAGGATGGATAAAAAATTATTATGGTGAAAGAAATAGACAAAAAAAACACTATTTGCAGATTATTGGCAACATAACAAAAACTCAAGAAGATAGAGATCTAACTGAGGATGAACAGACTAACTACTTGAATGTGTCTCATAACTTAGATAGGATATATGATGAAGAGAAAATCTATTGGAAAAATAGAGCTAAAATACAATGGTTGCTGAAAGGAGATAGAAACACCAAAATTTTCCATGTATCTGCTACCAATAGAAGGAAAACAAAGATGATCAACTCTCTTATAATAGACAATAGTATGGTACAGGATGCCCAACAGATAAAGGCCCATGTGTTTGATTTTTATAAACAGTTGTTGGTTGTACCAGGTGAAATTAGTCTCCAAATGGATAATACATTCTGAAAACCTGAAGAAAAAATATCTAGTGATCAATATGAGAAATTGAATGCACCATTTTACTAAGGGTGAGATAAAGACAGCTCTGGATTTTTGTGCAGGAGATAAGGCACCAGGGCCTGATGGTATGCCCTTTGCTTTTTATAAAAGATATTAGCACATGTTAAAGCCTGAGATACTGGCTATGTTTGATGAGTTTTATAATAATAGATTGAATGTTGCAAAATTTAATAAATCAACGGTGTGCTTGATCCCAAAGGTTCCCAATGCCCAAGAGATAAGAAAATTTAGACATATATCCCTTATCAACTGTATATACAAGCTTATATCTAAAGTGATGATAAATAGACTGGAACTTGTAGCTAATAACTTGATTAACCAATAACAAGCAGCATTTCTCAAGAACAGATATATCTTGGACAATGTTGCTTGTCCAGGTGAGATTATACATGATACCAGAAGGAAAAAAGAGAAAGGTTTGATTCTCAAAATTGATTTTGAAAAGGCATACGATAGAGTTAATTGGAAATTTTTAATAGACATGCTATTGGCAAGAGGGTTTCCTAAAAAATGGGTTCAGTGGATAAAATCACTTTTACTAGGGGGAGAAATGTGTATTAATATCAATGGTGCTCCAATTGGATATTTTGAAAACAAAAGAGGCCTTAAACAAGGAGATCCTTTGTCTCCTATTTCAACTTTGTTGCAGATGTTTCAAATCATATTATCAAGAGAACCAAGGAGTCATGCTTGATCAGAGGGCTAGGCCCATAATTATCTGACGGATATCAAATCACAAATCTGCAATATGTAGATGACACAATACTATTTTGCCAAGCTGATGAGAGGATGCTAGAGATTTTCAAATAGATTTTTATAGCCTATGAAGCTATCTCAGGTATGAAGGTTAATTATGAAAAATGTGAACTATTTTCCATCAATGTAGACAAGGAAAGTATTAACACATTGGCTACAGTATTTGGGTGTAAAACAACATCTTGGCCTTTGTTGTATTTGGGAGTGTCTGTACACTGGAGGAAAACAAGAGAGAAAGATTGGAATAGTGTGATAGAGAGATTTGAACAGAAACTTCAGGGTTAGCATATTACATATTTGAAAAACCATTTCCTCCGTCAGGTTTCTTTTTCTTGGAGTATGTATGGGGAGGTCCTGCACATCCTGCGGAAACATTATATGCAATTTGAAAAACGAAGAATCCTTATTGTTTTGACACAAATAGGTTAGCATATTACATATTTGTGAAGCTATCATTCTAAGAGATTTAGGTTTTTTATAACCTATGAAGTTATCTCAGGTATGAAGGTTAATTATGAAAAATGTGAACTATTTTCCATCAATGTAGATAAGGAAAGTAGTAACATATGGGCTGCAGTATTTGGATGTAAAACATCATCTTGGCCTTTGTTATATTTGGAAGTGCTTGTACACTGGAGGAAAACAAGAGAGAAAGATTGGAATAGTGTGATAGAGAGATTTGAACAGAAACTTCAGGGTTAGCATATTACATATTTGAAAACCATTTCCTCCGTCAGGTTTCTTTTTCCTGGAGTTGTATGGGGAGGTCCTGCACATCCTGCGGAAACATTATATGCAATTTGAAAAACGAAGAATCCTTGTTGTTTTGACACCAATAGGTTAGCATATTACATATTTGTGAAGCTATCATTCTAAGAGATTTAGCTTTTTTATGGGTAAAACATAGTTTATTTCTTTCTAACCAAAACATTCCATATAACAGTACCTCTAATTAATTCAACTAATAAAGTGTCTTTTAAAGGAATCATAGCATCTATCTTCCATAAATCTTCTAATTTTGTACCCTAAAACTCGAAATTATTATATCTTCCTATCTATTGCCATATTTCCCTTATAAAGGAACAATTAACAAAAAAAATGATCTATATTTTCTATTTCCTTACAAAACCTACAAGTTGTATCAATTTGTAAACCTTTTTTTGTAGGTATGTCTTAGTAAAGACTATTTTTCTTCTAACTAACCACAAGAATACATTAATCTTAAGCGGAAGTTTTGATTTCCAAATTATATCATAACAGCTATTTATAAAACCTCCATAATCTAACCAAGAATACATGGAGTGAACTGAAAATTTCTCTATTGGGTTCCACCTCCAGATCATTTCATCACCTAAGGAATTATTTAATTTGACATCAATCACAATAGCCTTCAATTTGTTAAATTCTACTTTGAGTAATCCAACAATTTGTCTTTTGAATGCTAATTGTAGTTTATTGTCCCTAAAAGCTTTGCTGGCTGAAATTGTAGGATGTGAGCAAACTAGAAATAGGTTTGGGAAAAGTAAAGAAAAAGCTAGTTCACCCTTCCATCTATCAAGTCAGAAAGATGTATTAAATCCATTTTCTATTTTTTTTTTTATTCACACTTGTTGTCATCATATAATCTAGAGATGTAATAATTTTCCAAAAGGGGAAATATAATGATACATTAGTTGTATCTTTGTATTTGCTTTGAAGAATTTGTTTCCAAAGACCTGATATTGAATGATCATGATACCTAAACCATCACTTTGCTAGAAGAGCTTTGTTCATCATATTCAAATCTAACACCCCTAAACCTCCTTGCTCTTTACTTCTACAAACTGTACTCCAAGCCACTAAAGTTAATTTTTTCCTTGTAGTATTTCCTCCAAACCACAAGAATTTTCTTCTAATTCTGTCTATTATAATTCTTACATTGGTAGACATTCTATATAGAGATAACCAATATAAGGGTATAGCTGAAATAACTGAGTTAAGCATGATGAGTCTTCCTCCTAAAGACAAGAGTTTGCCTTTCCAACATTGAAGTTTCTTTTCTATTTTTTCTATAAGAGTATTCCAATCAGTTGAATTGAGAGTTTTGTTATGTAAAGGAACTCCTAAATATTTAATAGGTAGTTCAGCTTGATTGCATTCTAGTATTGAGGCTAAGTATTGTCCTAGACTAGGGCTAATATTAAATGCAATAAGCTCACATTTTCAAAGTTAATCTTTATTAGATCGGACAAATTTTCAAAGCCTAAAAGCAATCATTTAAGTGTTATTATTGTTAGTTTGTAATAATCTAGAAGTCAATAATACGATAAATTATCATAAAGCTTTGTTCATGAATTGAGTGATTAATAAACTGTCATTTTGTTACCTTGAGTATTATTGAATTTATGAATCATTCATTTATCTGACTTGAGTCAATAACTGGAATTGTGAAACTTCATAATATAGATGATATATATTCTTAAAAGTCTCTAACCAAGGTAATTAACAGGAACATTAATTTACCGTTACAAGGTTAGAATGTGGATTAAAAGATGGTTAAGTTTTACAAACCATAGACATGAGCTGTCGTTTTAATTGCATGAATACATGTTAGAGGAACATGGTATCTGACAGACCTCGAATGAAATATTAAATGGAATTGTGTACGTGTCATTAATGTTTTCATTCAGTGTTGAGTTCTAAAGTATGAAGTATTCATCTTTCCTACTAAGAGATGTGTATGTGTGATTGTTATCTAACGCTGTCGGTAAAACGCACTCATAATGGTAGTTTTTCGGTATACATAGCTTAGTTGAGGTAGTGATGGTTTACTGAAAGTACTATTGTCCCTCGTATCTTGATACGAGTTACAGTATCACTGGGCCCCCTGATGGAGTAGTATTATCTGCATGCAGTATAATTACAAGAGTAATTATATTTGATAAGTCTGCTCAAGATCGAGAAAAGATTAAGTTTGCAAGGATGACACACACCTGCCTGTGAGACGAAAGAATTAACACGACTAAAATGTTTAGTGGATCGTGATATTGCATAAGTACAACATCGTCTGTGTAATTGGATGGTCATAGCGCAAATGTCAGATGCCTCCTATGATTATAGAAATTAAAATAGTTTTAATTCTATTTACCAACATAACACAGATCCTATTGGGTCACACCGTATAGGAGCTAAATCAGAGAATCTTAATGATTAATTATAAATAGGTTATAATTAATATTAAGATGATTATGATTAATTATATGTGATATAATTAAATTATATACGTCATGTAAAATGACAAGTAAAAACAACGGTTGAATTTATAGACGTATACGATACGTTGTATAAAATCATACCGCAACCAAACAAATATCAAATCTTGAGAAATATAATTGTTGAGAACAATTATATGTTTATGAATATTTATATATATTTGATTTAGATTTTAAATATTGATTATGGTTTTGAATTTGGGATGAAAGTCATTATCAAATTAAAACCTTAATTAAAAATTAATTAAAATCTTAATTAAAAATAAATAAATAAATAAAATATATATATATATATATATTGAGGTCGACATGTTTGGATAAATGAATTTTTTTAATAAAAAAAATTCCATGTCATCATGCTTATCCTTAAGGGTATTTTTGGAAATTTACCTTTTTCAAGGGTTTATTTGTAAAAATGTAACCTCCTCATTTTCCTATATAGAAGGGTAGGGGGAGAGAGAAAGAAGCACAAAAAATCGATTCGTTAACTCGAATTCGTATCGATAAATATACTTTTTCTCTTTCTCGTATACGGTTGTTTACGAGATTCGGAAAATAGTATTTTTGTGTTAGAGCGGTATTCTCTATTTTGGATAACTGCGATTCACGAAGATATTTTATTTAGTTCGTATCTCGGTGAATAGTATTTTTGCGGGATATCGCGGCTTTTAGTATTTCTGGCAGAAGAAGTAAGCCGATCTCTGGTCGTCCTGATGGACTTCTGGTAGAGGTATCATACGTCTGATACTCCGGTCGTCCTTCCGAGTCTTCTGCGGTCCAATTCGAATTTGGATCAAGGTATTAATATTATATTAATCTATTTAATTTGTAAGTATATTAAAGTTTTAGAATTCAGTTAAGGAGTAGATATGTTTAGGGATTAAGTAGGATTTTGATGTTAAGGGATAAAAGGGAGGTGGACACCCTCTGTGGTTTATCCGACATACCCCGCTTAATCCCCAACTTAAGTTAGACGTAAAATTTTTGTTTTACGGTCTTTCCGCTGCTTAGGCCAATTGACGGGTTTTGAACTGTTCGTAACCCAACAATTATTTCTTTTATATCTGCTTTTAGAAAAAGCAATGTATCATCAGCAAAGTGTAGATTTAGAATATTATCTATATTATCAAAATTTCCTATCCCTTCTAAAAGATCTGAATTTCTAGCATTAGTCAGTATTACATTTAAAGTATCAGCTACAAGATAAAAAAAGGAATGGGGATAAAGGATCTCCCTGTCTGACTCCTCTTTTACAATGAAAGTATTCACCCAGATATCCATTAAAATCAATGCAAGTTTTACTACCTTGAAATATTGCTTTAATCCATGATATCCATTTATCATTAAAATCTCTTCCTGATAGAACATTAAATAAGAAGTCCCAGTTAACTCTATCAAAAGATTTTTCAAAATCTATCTTAAAAAGGACACCCTTAGTTTTAGAAATTTTAATTTTATGTAATATCTCATGAGCTACTACGACATTGTCTAGAATAAATTTACCTTTTACATAAGCTGTCCGAGAATGATCAATTAATTGATCCATAAAAGGTGAAACTTTATTTGCTAAAAGCTTGGTGATAATTTTAAAACTGCAATTAATTAGACTGATAGGTCTATAGTTTTTAATGAGAATAGTATCTGGTTTTTTTTTTTTGGTAATAGACAGATGGATGCCATGTTTAATATGGAGATTTCTAATTGTTCAAAAAAACATTGATTATGGCCATTACATCATATTGCACTAAGTCCCAAAAAGACTTATAAAAGAGGAAAGTCATCTCATGTGGACTGGGTCTTTGTTTGGATTGTAAGAAAATATGACATTTCTAACTTCTTCTGAAGTAAAAGGTTGTGTTAAAGCATCAGCTTGTTCCTTAGTTAATCTATTATCTATTGGCCAAAAAATTTCTGTCAAATCTAAATCATATCCTCTTGTTTTCCTAATAGATCTTTATAGAAACTTGTGATATATTTTTCTAATTTTTTTTATATTGTATTCTATTTCTCCATCAATCTCTAATGATAGAATCAATTTTTTTTTCTTTTTTCAATTGGCAATATGATAAAATTGTGTGTTTTGTCACCTTTCAGATGCCATTTTAATTTTTCTCTTTGTTGTCAATATAATTCTTCATCATCATATATTTTATCTAAAGATATATGGCAATTTTTTAACCTATCTAGTTCTATCCGTTCTAAATCTCTATGTTTTTGAAGTATTTCTAACTCTTCAATTATTTTAGTATATTCAATCTTTTGTTTTTTGAGATTTGCTCTTCTATTTCTATTCCAACCTCTTAATTTTTTTTAATACATTTGTAATTTTAATCTCCAACTATTACCTATTTTATATTACCTATATCAGAATGTTTCAGTGAAAATGAGTTCCACCATTGAACCATTAATTTTCTAAAACCATCATGTTCTAGTCATATTTTTTCAAATCTAATAAGTTTATTTGAAATCTCAACATTATATATATACTCAGATTTTCTATTGAATATTTCTAGCTCGGTTTGCTGTTGTCTGATACGTGAAAGTTGGCACCACATAAGTGGTATTAATATTTGCTTAACAATTAATATTGTATTAGATAGATTTAAAATAGATCTTAAGATAGAAAATGTAATCTACACGAAAAGAAATCAGAAAAAACAACACCTATTAATTATCAAATAACAATTGGTTGATCTTATCTGATCATCACATCATTCAATCTGACGAGAAAAAATGAAATATGGAAGACGTGTACAGGTGGCTAAACCAAATATGCATGGTCAACATTTAATCCCTACCATAAGACAAATTTCTTTTTATTAATCCCATGACAGATCGGCGATCTTTCTTTTTTGCCTCGAGCTTTTGCCTTTTGGAGCGTAACAAGGAAGAATATTCTTTGCAGAAACATCTCCGACTCTCCGTCATGGAAAACAATTTTGGGTACAAGCTGGGTTCGGAGACCAATTCTGGTAAACCTCGATTTCTTGTCTTATTGGGCCTTCATTTGGGCCTTTACTGGCCCAATACCTCTTTTTTGTACGGACATATTAAACCATTTTCAAATGTGGAACTGATATAAGAAAGCCCAAATCCCCGAATATTAGGTAGAAAGGATATAAGAAAGCCCAAATATCTCTATCAGCCAGCCCAGTCGCACTTCCACCAGCACTTATCTGATTCCACACACGAGGTACACTTTCAATTCCATCTCGACCCCACATGTCAGTTAGATACCCCTGAATCCCTGATATATCACGTGCTGTGCTTCTCCTACTGTGCTCTCCAGCCTCTTCTCCTCTCCAACTCGATAGCATTGATTCGGAACCATATCCACTGCTCTTTACATCTGACGGTCCATTTTAAATTTCACGGTGCAGATTCTATGAGCAGGTTCCTGCTCTTGACCCAAAAGAGCAGCAGATACGGATCAATATTGATTCACACTTCACAATTTCATACTGTCGGCATTAAATGCGGCCAACAACCTTCCCCTAACCCCGCAGAAAAATAAACACACCTCCTCTCTCTCTCTCTCTCTCTCTACTTCCCTTTTCTCTTACGCATCTCCAACTCTTCCTCACAATGCCCCACTTTTCCTTCCCCTACCCAAAATGTCCGCCGCCGCCGCCTCTTCTTCTTCTTACCCCTATCCCGACAACCCCACCACCTCTTCTTCCCACTCCTCTTTCTTCTCCGGTTTCAGTTCTCTCGGCCTCGGCTACTCCATTGCCATTACTGTCGGCTTCCTTCTCCTCATTTCCGCTCTTCTCATTTCTTCATACCTCTGTTACCGCCGTCGCCGTCGATCCGGCGCCGCCACCTCTTCAAACCCTAACCCTAGTTCCAGACTCCCTCGTATAATCTTCGTTACGGAGGATGAATCCGACGAGGAGAACCAGATCTCGAATACTCACGCTTGCTCTCCCACCGGGTTAGATCCGGCTGCTATTGGATCGTACCCGAAATTTCCCTTCTCAGATAGAAATGGAGGTGAAACCACCTGTTCGATTTGTCTTTGTGAGTATAGGGAGGCTGAGATGTTGAGGATGTTGCCTGATTGTAGGCATTACTTCCATTTGATGTGCATCGATGCGTGGCTGAGATTGAATGCATCATGCCCTGTTTGTAGAACTTCACCAATGCCGACACCATTGTCTACGCCACTTTCTGAGGTGGTGCCGCTCTCTCAATACGCCGCTGATAGGAGACGCCGGTGATGATCTCAGATCAGGTTTGAATTTTTTGGAGGTAGGTTGTTTTGTACTTCTGTTTGTTTGATGTGTTAGTTTTGAAGAGCTTGTGGTGGTAGTTAGACTGTTGATTAGTGATTAATTTAATCTTGCTTAGATCAAGTATTATTTTGTTTATACGTTTTAGGTTGATGGTAAGTATTTAATTTAGAGTTGTAGATTATCAAGGAAGTAGCTTGATAGAGATAAAGGTCACAATTTTGGAATAATTTGTTCTATGTTCATTCGGTATTAGGATCGTATAGTAAACATCTCATACGTGTCTGAATTATTTGATGGTGTGTATTAAAGAAAGGTAAAACAAAACCTAGATAACCTACTTAATTAGCTCAACCTCTTTTTCTTGGTTGTGAAGTAAGGCTAGAGTGATTGTTTAAGAACGATAGTTTAACCATCAATCATAAGGATGTTGACATCCTAGATAATATTCTTTTTACAGCTGATGTGAACTTATCTTTCTCAATTAGCTCCAAACTATGGAAATGGATGTGAATTCTTCTGTCAAATGTAAATATGTCATATGCTGATCTAGTTCTGAACAAACAAATAATGAATACAGTTGTAAAGTTAAAACTAAGTAGAAGCCAGTGACTCTATAATTTGGTGTGGTTTTTTGTTCTCTTTTGCAATCAAGCATAAATATTAAATTGGCTTGGTTGGATTTGTACAAAAATTATATAATTACTGAAGGACAAACTGTTGATATGCCAGTGTGGCATAGTCTCCTTTGTAGGTTGTATCTTTGCTAAATTAAATTAAATGCCATGAATGGTTGGTGAAATCTCGAATTGAATGAAATTTTGGAGTTGGTTATATTAATTCTCCTTTTGAGTCTTCAGTATTATTCTTGTAGTTTTCTTGCAGCAACCATATGCTTATTGAGTATTTCTGCTGAAAGACTGTTTCAGAACCACAATTTTGTGATGCTTGAAGAATGAGATTTTTTTTGTCAATTTTGTCTACTGTAAAGAATATTAGAGCTAGTTACATGCATAGGGAAATGTTATTTTCATTTGTTGCTGCTATATTCTCATTTCGTATTTGAATCTTTTGAGTAATATGCATTTTCAATTATTTTGTAAGAGCAATGTTGCTAACAGAGAGTGCAGACTCCATTAGACAACACTCTTTTCCTTCCTTGCTTCAGCATAATAGTATCTAGAACTTTCTCGCAACGAAAGGAAGAGATATTATATTGTGTGTATGATATGAATATCTGTCTTATGGCACATTTATCTCATTTTATCAAACAAATAAGACCAAAATTAATTTTTGATGCAGTAGGCAAAGATTCTACTATTAAAATTTCATCAAAATAAATGAGAAGTTCTATCTACAAAACTTGGCATGGTTCGTGTGATCTTGTAGCATTTGCTGGCTACACGGCCTACCATAAACCATAGCAGTCTGCCAAACTTTTAAAAGCCCCTCTCTTTAGGTTATTTGGGGCTTCTGTCTTTTCTTTTTATGGGCCGTGGGCTCCAAAACCCCAATACCAATGTCTGGTAAATGTCCTTTCGGCCTATGCTAAATTTAATTGATTGGTACGAATTGTTAGCGTTGTCAAATACACAAAATTGTTACCCAAACGTTCTCTTGCGTCTTACGTTGCATTCATTTTTTCTGTATTTGCTTTTGCATTTAGTTAAACGTAAAAAATGCAAAAACTGTTTAATTTTTTGTACGTCTGCCAAGTGCAGAACCACACGAAAAGACAAAATTTCCGTCCTTTAAGACTTACAAATTTCTGAAAATAAGAATGACTTATGGAAAAAATTGCATGCATTCTTAAAATATACTAAGAAGAACTTGTTATCTGATGAAATTTGGTACAAACCTCATCATAGAATTGACGTTCTACCAACTTTATATTTCACAGATTCTAAAATTAGAAAAGTTAGTCAAGTTGGGCCATTTTTGTAAGAACAAATGGTTGTGATTGAGTTTGGATCATAAAATAATATTTTTTATGTTGTATTCAATAAAGGAGAGAATAGATTCTCACATGTGCATGTGAATGCAAAAGCCATTCTTATCCATCTGCAAATGCATTTAAGTTTCTACAGAATGTATATATTTCTACCATGCACCCCAAATTATTTCAGACTCTTGGAGTTCTAAACGTAGGACGAAATTGTTAGAATGTAATGGGGTTTTTTTGCTAATACGCAAGACTAACGTCAAATCAATGTGAGGAAGTGATTACAATTCAATTTAAATCTTTTAGACCTTAATTACCTAGCCAAGTAATAGAGCAACCAATTTCAAGATCTAACTGAACAAATCACAAAAATTAAAATCAAAGAGCTAAAGAGAGAGAGAGATAGTGAAGAGAGAACAAGTGAACACACTATGTAACGTGGTTCGACATATCAAAAGAAATTAGGCTTACGTCCACGGGTCTTCCGGAATAAATCTTCTTTTCGAACTATTTCACTATAATCAAGTATCTTTTACAAAGGGGCAGAGACGGTCTTTGACTTCTTCTAACACAAGTAAGCCAATCTTCTTCTCATAAACTGATGCACGGGACAACACCTCAATACACCGTAACAAGGTCTGATTGACTACACAATCAAGGACAGGAATTCACCACTTGACAACACAAATGTGGTGCACCAAAGGCTAAACAATTAGCTAAAGTTTATGTTCTCGAATAGACAATAAGAGAATAGTAGTTATCCTAATTGCTCTCTAGATTAGATATCTGGTGGAGATTTGAATCAGACCCTCTTTAGTGCTCAATTACTGTTGGGAAGCTTGTGAGAATGTTTGGATCATCTTCTAGTTCGTTTATGCATCACTTATATAGGCTAAGCACTTCTTGGGATCTTGGATCTTTGAAAATACACCATAGCGTTACAGAAATCCCAATAACGAGTTGTGAAGGCATTATAACGCCTTGAGCATATTCCCTCTTTGCCTTTCTGTTGCTGACTTGTGGGCCAGATCTCTAGCAACTCGTTATAACGCTTGTCTCGGAAAAATTCAGCATTTGCTCCCTCTCTCTCCTCCTGAGGCGTTATGACGCCTTGGACACTCGTTATAACGAGTTATCAAGCATTATGGTAACACTGTGCTCAATCTTGAGCCTTGAAGTCTTCTCATGTCCACATGTATAGGTTGTAACTCTCCATGGTTGACTTGGTTTGGTGCACACAACAAGAAGCAAAAACTAACCTTGCACATTAAATTTTGTTGAAGATGCGGGTTAAAACAGGTACAAACCAATGTCAAACACGCTCAAACATGCTCTGGACAAGTCAAGACATGGTCAAATGTGGTCACATTCTATGATTGGCAACTCTTGATATATGAGGTCACATTCTATGATTGGTGCCATGAGAAAGAGAAGAGCAAGAATTCTTTTGAAAAAAAATCTTGCTTTGAGGATTGAGGAAGTTAATTGAGTTTTCTGAAGAGGGATTTGATTTAGTAACTGCTAGAGAGTAGAAATTCGCTCAAGAGATTGCAATTTGAGTAAATTTTGAGAAGAAGGGGTCTTAAATAGGCAGATTTTAGCCAACTATTACAGTGACTCGTTATAACGTGTTCTTGATGCGTTATAACGAGTTTCCAATCGTTATAACGATTCTCTCTCCTTTCTGTAACGCTTCAACACATTTAAGTCTTCTCTAATGGCTAGTTTTGGGTTTCTAACTCGTTATAACGGGTTCCCTACCGTTATAATGAGTTACCAACTCGTTGTAACGCCTCTCATAACACTTTGAGCATTTTTTTACTATTTATTCAGTTTTAATTTGCTGCTATACTTCAAATTTGTTCTTTATCATTTATATGGCTCAGTTCAGTTGTCAAATGATGTTCTTGCTCATGCAAATGTTCAGATAAGACAGTGACATGGATATAAAGCTCAATTAAAGTTCACAAGAACATATAATTCAATCAATATAATACATTGAATTATATATCTTGCTACATAACTCCCCCTCAAACTAATATACAAAATGATGTCTAAATGGGGAAGTCAAGTGACCCTCTAGACAATGGAATTGGTACCACTTGTGCTAGGAAGTGCAAGTGGTTCCACAAATTTACTTTTTCTAAATCGATAAAAGCGTTCATGATGTCCAAATCTCAAACAAAACGAGCAAAGTGTTGCTTTAGAGTTAAGGTTGCTATGATCATTGATGTTGTTATTAATTGGTCTCGAATAACTCATTACCAACCTATATTTATCATGAAAGTTCTTTATGTTCTTTGGATGAGATATTAGTTGATTATTCATGTAAAGCTTTCTCTTTTGAAAATTTCTACTCAAATTCTTGTGATTGTGTATAGCAATTTTTAAAAGCGTTCATGATGTCCAAAATTACTACTAAATCCAAAATCTTAAACCCTTTATGTTCTCGATGCACGGAACAACACCACAATACACCACAACAGGGTCCGATTGACAACACAATCAAGGACAATGATGCACCACTTAACAATACAAATGTGGTGTACCAAAGGTTAAACAATTAGTTAAAGTTTATGTTCTCGAATAGACAATAAGAGAATAGTAGCTATCATAAGTGCTCTCAGGTTTAGGTAGCTGGAGGAGACTTGAATCAGGCTCTCTTTAGTGCTCAATTACTGTTGGCAAGCTTGTCTGAATGTTTGGATTGTCTTCTAGTTCGTTTTTGTTTCACTTATATAGGCTGAGCACTTCTTGGGATCTTAGATCTGTGAAAATAATACATAGCGTTACAGAAATCTCCATAACGAGTTGGAGGACATTATAACGCCTTGGGCTTGTTCTCTCTTTGCCCTTCTGCTGCTGACATGTGGGCTAGAATTATAGCAACTCGTATAACGCATGGCTGAGGCATTATAACGAATGACAACTCATTGTGACGCTTGCTGGAGCGTTACAGTAATGCTTGTCTCGGAAAAATCCAACATCTGCTCATTCTCTCTCTTTAGGTGTTATGACGCCTTGGGAACTCGTTATAACGTCTCTGTAACCCGTTATAACGAGTTAACTAGCGTAATGGCAACGTTATGCTCTGTCTTGATGCTTGAAGCCTTCCTTGATGCTTTGACAATGTCTTGACTTGTCCAGGACATGTTTGAGCATATTTGACATTGGTTTTTACCTGTTTTAACCTGCATCTTCACCAAAATTTAATGTGTATGGTTAGTACTTTATGTGTTTTGCAAATTGTCAAACAAGAGATGAGTTGATGAGTTTAATCCAACACCTTGTGCAAAATATTTTCTTTTTGGTATTGTGTTTAAATTTGGTCCGGCGTGGATTGGGGGTCCGTGGATGTCGGCAAAGATTGTCAAACCACGTTGCACCGTGTGTCACATGACTTTTACTCTTGCTCTTCTTACAATCTCAAAATGTGTGTTTTGTCCCACTTTCCAAAGCATAATAGCAGGATTATATATATATATATATATATATATATATATATATATATATATATATATATATATATATATATAGAGAGAGAGAAAGGCTAGGGTGCTCCATGGAGCACCAAACCCCTCGTGCTCCACATTCGTTATATCCAATTTGAAAATTCCAACGACCGATCTGAACCGTTGAACATGATCTACATATTGAAATCTACTTGGAGATTGAATTTTACAATTTTTTTAAATTTTTTGCTATTTTTTTAAAGAGGTAGAAAAGTTGCTAATCAAACGGTTTCTGGACCAACAAAAGTTGCAATTTTTCTACCACTCTAAAAAATAGCAAAAAAATTAAAAAAAATGTAAAATTCAATCTCCAAGTAGATTTCAATATGTAGATCATGTTCAACGGTTTGGATCGGTCGTTGGAATTTTGAAATTGGAGATACGATGTGGAGCATTAGGGGTTTGGTGCTCCATAGAGCACCCTAGCCTATCTCTATCTCTATATATATATATATAGAAAGGCTAAAGGCTAGGGTGCTCCATGGAGCACCAAATCGCTCGTGCTCCACATTCGTTATATCCAATTTAAAAATTCCAACGACCGATCCGAACCGTTGAACATGATCTACATATTGAAATCTACTTGGTGATTGAATTTTACATTTTTTTGAATTTTTTTGCTACTTTTTTAAAGAGGTAGAAAAGTTGCTAATCAAACAGTTTCTGGACCAACACAAGTTATAATTTTCCTACCTCTCTAAAAAATAGCGCAAAAAAATAAAAAAAAATGTAAAATTCAATCTCCAAGTAGATTTCAATATGTAGATCATGTTCAACGGTTCGGGTCGGTCGTTGGAATTTTTAAATTGGAGATATAGTGTGGAGCATTAGAGGTTTGGGGCTTCATGGAGCACCCTAGCCTATGTCTCTCTCTATATATATATATGGGGGATCTGTTGCCATCTAATCTCCAACCACTCCATCATAGCAAATGTAAATGATCAATTATACCTTGAAAACATTCTCCATACTAATATCTAGTTAGAGATCAAATTTTATATTTTTTTAATTTGTTTACTA